>LAZP02000014.1:449-12084 GCA_001272575.2 Ophiocordyceps unilateralis | reverse complement strand
GAGAGAGAGAGAGAGAAGAGTCGGAGAAAGGAGAGAAGAATGTTGATGGATGGCATGGATGGTGGGATTCGGAGGTTGAGTTTTTCCAGGGGCCGGGTCTGCGGCGGGACGGTGCCTCGGCACTACCTCCTCCGAGCGCAAGCCGCGCCATCGCGGTCCTCCCTCTATCCTGTCTTACCTCTCTCTCTCCCTCCTTTTCCTTTTACCTTTCCTCCCTTTCCCATTCCCCTCCTCCTCCTCCCTGCTCCGGCCATCTTTCCATTTCCCAACTCGACGTATAAAAAAAAAAAAAAAAAAGCCCAGCAGCTCTCCAACCTACTTTCCCCCCCCCCAAATCCTTTGAAAAACCCCCCCCGTCGCGGGGAGGAGGGGATATGGTTGGACCGGGGGGGGAGGAAAATACAAGAAGCAAAAGAGGAGGTCGAAGAACATCACCAAGGCCATGATGGCGCGACGTCGACGACCCCCCCGCGCAGGCGCCCTCTCGGAACTGCAACCGATGAAGATCGCGACGCAAATCGCTATCCTGCAATCCGTCTTTTACCTCGCCGCCTTTGTACTTTTGCTCTTTACCGCTTTGGTCGCCGGCTTTCCCTTCCGCTTGGACTTGTTGTTTGGTTGGGACCTTGTTCGGGGGGATACGACGCGTGGTTGGTTATTGGCCTTTGTGTGGATTCTTGATGGTGGTCTTGTCACGTTTGTCTCTCTCCATTCTTTAAGATTTTATTTCCTCCCCCTCTCCTTTTACTGATACTATGCAACAGAGCCGTCGGAATCGTCCTGTTCGTGGCGAGGAGTAAACTCGTTCCGGACTTTGCTTTGACAGTTCACCTCTTACACCTCGTCTTCACTACGCTTTATTCTCGCGCCTTACCGGCACATTCCATGTGGTGGCTCGCCATGTT
This sequence comes from Ophiocordyceps unilateralis, assembly GCA_001272575.2. NCBI lineage: Eukaryota > Fungi > Ascomycota > Sordariomycetes > Hypocreales > Ophiocordycipitaceae > Ophiocordyceps > Ophiocordyceps unilateralis. The sequence continues at coordinate 11,179 of LAZP02000014.1, read as the reverse complement.
GGCCTCTTCCGCCGTCGCCGTCACACTCGGTACCTGGGGCTGTCGATATCGCGAGCTGCAACCCGTCTTCTTCGGTCGTGCGGCGGCGCCCAGGCAGAGAGTCGATGAGGAAGAAGAGGTGGCGCCTTTGCAGGAACCTGGTCCTGGGGAGTTCGAGATGGTTCATATGAAGAAGCATGCTGGCGTATGATCCTGATGGGTTGGAAGGGGAAAAGGGGGGCCGGCGGGCAAAGGCAAAGGGGCGCGTTGGGTTACGGGCGTCATAGGATATCGACGCTGGGAGGCGTCATGTTGGAAAAAGAAACAAAGCAAAAAAAAAAAAATTCTCGCATTGCTCGGCGTTGGGGGGGGGGGATCATGGGATACGCCGTTCGGGGCTTGGGATACACTGGGTAATGTCGCTGGAGGCCGGCGCGGAGAGATGACAAGGCATCTGTCGAGAAAAATCATGAAAGAATGAGATAATCATCATCATCATCATCATCATCATCATCACCACACTGATTGACGCTTACTCGACATACAACAAACGCGTATTACGCCCCGGCAACCACGGCGAGCCCATCGTAAATGGCCCTCTTGACGGCATAGACGGTGCTCCTCTTCCCCGCCGCCGGCAATCCCACGCTCTCGACCTCGACCCGGCCCTCGGTCGTCTTTCGTACAGCCACCGTTCCGTCGACGACGAGCATTCCCTCACCGCGGAACTCGGCCCCGTGACCGGCCCCTTGCATGGCGCGTCGCAGATCCGCCAGCCGGAGGTCTCCCACGTGCAGCGGCTGGGCCGCCGTCCGCGTCGCCGAAAGCCGGTTCGCCGGCACCGTCTCGAGCACGGGCAGCGCCGCCGACGGAGCCGATGCCGCCGTCGACGTTAGTGCCGCCGACGTCGACGTCGACGTCGCCGTCGCCGTCGCCGTCGCCGTCCCCGGCTCCGTCTTCAGCCGCTTGGCCGAGGGTGCCCCATCGTCGTCGTTGTCGTCGTAGTCGTCGTTGTTGGTGTCGCCCTCACCTCCGCCCTCGATGCCCTTGATCGTCGTCGGGACCTCGGCCTCGTTGACGGCTGCGGACAGCAGCTGGCCGCTGATGGTAACGATGCTGAAGCCCCGCACGTTCTGCCACTTGATCTTCTTGACCAGCGCGTCCGCCAGACGGACGATCCATGCGTTGGTGTCGACGCTGGCGTCCACCCAACCGCCCACCTCGGGCGTGAAGACGTCGACGGCCTTGTCGCCCTCCGATCCCAGCGCTGCCCGGCAGTCCTCGGCCAGTGCCGTCGTCTCGTCCCGGTTGCCGCCCACGAGTATCAGCTTGCGCGGCTGTATCAGCGGGATGAGCATATCCAGGCTGCGACGGTCGTGGAGGCCGCTGAAGTCGACGAAGCCGATGCGCAGATTGGCCACCACCACCTCGGAGCTGTAGACGACCTTGGACGGGCCCTTGGGCTCCTCCGGCGCCGGCTCCTCCACGGCGTCGAGGTCGTCTTGCTCCGGGCCGTCGGCGCCCTCCGTCTCGTCCGCTGCGGGCGATGCCGCTGCCTGGGCTTTACCCCCCTGCACGCGTTTCCTCGGCCACCCTGAGACGTTCTTGGCGACGTCGTCCCACTTGCGCTTCCTGCCCGGCTTGTCGTCCTCGGCAGCTTCGTTGCCGCCGTCCGGATTGTCATCCTCCTTCTCTTCCGCCCGGAGATAGTCCTCCGGTCTGACTAGTTCGCCAAAGTCGTCGTTCCGCCTTCGCCTGATAGGAATGGGGAAGCAGCGGTCGCGGCCCCTTTTGCCGCGCGAGTCAAAGTCGTAAACGCCCTTCTTCTTAAGCAGCACGTTGGTGCCGAGGTCCTCGTCCTTGAGCACCACGTTCTTGCGGCCGGCCTGACCCATGGTGGCCGACACAGTCAGCGCCTTTCCCTGCTGCTGGCCCTCGTCGTCCTCCGAGTCCGACGACGATTCGGACGAGGCATCGTCGACGTCGGCCGAGGCCTCCAAGGCCGCCGCCCCTCCGGCGTGCTGCGTCGCCTGGAGCTGCCTCTGGGTGGCGAGCCATTGCTGGTACACGGCGAGCTCGTCCCCCTCGAGGGCCTCGCGGGTCGCCTCCCGGATCTCGAGGTCACGGCCGCCACCGTAGACCGTCTCGAGGCTGTCCCCGCTGGGCGTTTGCGTCACAGTGATGCCGTCCCGCCTCTCCTTCCACCACTCCCAAAGCGTTCTCGCGACCGAAGGGCTGCCATCCTTGGCCATGCCCGGCTTGTCCGTGAGGATGACGAGGTTGTCCGAGTCGCCGGCGAGGCCCCTGATCAGGTTCTTGGAAAAGCCCCATTCCATGCTGGTGTCGCCGGCCAAGATGACACGGCCCTGGGTCTCGCTGCGACTCAGCAGCCTCGCCACCTGCGCCTTTCGCTCGAGGAGGCGCAGGTGCTTGAAGTCAAAGGGGCCGCTGTCCTTCTTATCGCCGGCTCCATTGGCCTTGCGCTGCCCCTCGGCGCAGGCCTCAAACTCCTGGATGATGTTATTGTCCATCCACTCCAGCATGCTCCTGGCGTAACGCATGGTGCTCGACACGTTGCGGCCGGCGAGATAGAGCTTCGCCGAGTTTAGCGCCCCGTTTTGGGAGGCGGCGTCGGCTCTCCACGCGTGCTCGAGGAGGTAGGCCATCTCGAGAACGCGAGCACTCGAGTCGACGGGGATCAAGACGGTGCCGCCACGAGAGACGCAGGTCTTGATCATCTCGATGAGAATCTCGTCCCTCTTGACGCGGCCGCCGGCCTGCGCGCTCCTCTGGGCGCCCCGGCTGCTGCATATGAGCGCCGTCGGCTTGCGCAGCTGCTCGATGACCTCGGCCCCACCGCCGCCAGCCCCGTCGAGCCAGGCGGCGCCGGCGAAGACATTCTCTCGGGCTTGATTCCAGTCTACGGCATAGACGATGGACTCAAGGCCGTGCTGGATATGCCAGATGGTGCCGCCGAGGGTATGGCCCGCGTTGTAGGCGGTGATGGTCAATCCATTGAGCGGCGGAGAGAAAGGCGATGGAAGGGGTTGATGCGGCTGCGAGTACTTGAGAGGCTGAATGAGAGAGAAGTACCGCGCAATCTCGTCCGGCGTCGGCGACTCGAGGAGGAGGTTCTGCGCTGTCGGAGCCGTCTGGGAAAAGGAGTAGGCCAGGTCGGAGAGCGAGCTCTGGGAAATAGTTGTGGAAGCGGCGGGCGTAGACGAATAGAGGTCCTGGGTCAAGGAGCGGCCCAGATCGATGACGGGTCGGGTGGCGTAGGCCGGGACGCGGGTGAAGAGAGGTATGTTCTTGCAGCAGTGGACGTAGGCGGCGAGGTGAGAAACAGTGGCATGGGTGAGTAGGATGAGCGAGAGCGTGGGCACATGCCTCGTTGGCTGTCAGCGACGGCGCCGGTCGGGAGAGCGGGCATGGAAATGGAAGCTCACTTTTCCAGCTCCTCGAGCTTGCTGACGTCGAATGATTCGTCCCATCCCAGATCGACGAGTACCTTGACACCGCCATCAAGTTCGAGAAGGTATTGCGAAGCCGTCGACTCGGAGAGGGCGCCCTGGAGCGGGCAAAAGGTGAACATGGCCGGCACCGAAGCGACAGGGAGCTGTGGTCAGGGCGACGCGGTCGGCATGGCAAGGGGGGAAAGGGGGAGAAGATGAAGGGACTGGCTGGGTTGAAAACAACAGTCGTTGCGGTGTGGCTTGAATAGCAGAATGGTCGCGAACAAGCGTTAGTTGAAATTTGATGCGTCGTCGGCAGCGCGAAGCATCGTGAGATGGTTGCTTAACGGAACGGAACGGCACAACTATCTCGCGCCTCGTGATCCCTCGTGATCCCTCGTGATCCCACTTCAGTCCCACTTTTCTCGCTTTGCTCGTGTCCTGACATCTACGGCCGGCCTTGGGCCCTGGCCCTACCAACCAGGAGAGAGCAGAGAGCAGAGAGCAGAGAGCCATTCATTCTTTCTCCATCGGCCTACCTATCTAGGTATGCTTTGAACTATGTTTTCTGCAATTACGACGCACAGCCTATCGAGGGCTTCTCGGCCCGATCGAGAACTCAGTTTCCGCGGATGTAGCACAAACGAAATCTCGCGCCAGGAACGATCTTTTTACGTCGTGCCAAGACCTTGCTTGTTCGACGAACCGGAATTGAGTGAGTTCACAGGCTCACAGTGAGGGACTCTTCATGAAACCATCGATGGCTGCCCATCTGCGAATAAGAGGTTGAATGAATATCGAGCTTCACCGCGCCTGGCGATGGCCAAACCGTTCAATTGCCATGGGCCAGACGACAGACAGACTTATAGTAGGTAGGTAGGCAGGTAAGGAGGCGGCAGCTTAACCTTTAACCTTTCTCGAGGTAGCTATCCTGAACTTTCTGCGAGCCACAGTACCTCGCTTCCTTTGTACAGTCAAGGGAGAGTTGAGAGCCGCCGTCGAGTAACACCAACAGGCCTGCAGAGTTTGCAGCTACTACTGCACGACATGCATTCATATACTTGTAGTACGAGTATCACTGTCGTAACCTCAGTATACGAATAGTCCTGTCTCTCTCTGGACCCAGGCTAGCGAACAACGACGCACAGGCCAGACCATCTCAAGCCAGTCCAGGCCACGACCCGACTTCAAGCCATGGCTGCCGACCGCGTCATCATCTGCGGCGCCGGTGTCACGGGCCTCGTGCTCGCCCACGCGCTGAAGAAGGTAAGCAGAGCGAATCCTCCCTCGACGCCGACGCTAACGCCAAGGCCAGGCCGAGATGGCCTTTGACGTGTATGAGCGCGACGAGCACATCAACGCCCGCCCACACGGATGGGGCATCACCTTTCATTGGGCGCTGTCGTATCTGCGAAAGATGCTGGACGCGCCGACTCTGGCGGCTATCGACGACGTTCAGGTCGATCCCGAGGTCGGCCGGCATGACACGGGTAACTTTCTCTTCCTCAATCTGGCCAGTCTTGACGTCAAGTTCCGCGTCCCGCCCAACGAACGGCGACGCGTTAACCGCCAGAGACTGCGCGAGGCCCTCTTGCGCGGCGTTGCCGATCACGTTCATTGGGGCAAGCGACTAGTGAGCATCGAGCCCCTATCCGGGGGAAGTGCCGTCCGTGCCGTCTTCGCCGACGGGTCTGATGCCTGCGGCCGGCTACTGGTCGGCGCCGACGGGTCTGGCTCGCCGACGCGCAAGTTTCTCGTGCCGCATGATCACAGCAATTACCGGCTACCGGGCCGAATGATTGGCGTTGCCATCGACCTCTCTCCGGCCGACGCGCAGCCGCTTCGTGATCTCGACCCGCTGCTCTTCATGGGCTGCCACCCGGACACGGGACACTTTCTTTGGGTCTCGGTGCTGGACACACCCGAGACGAATGGTTCGCGCGGCACGCCCAGTGAGCACTACCGCGTCCAGGTCATCATCTCATGGCTCGCCGAGGACGCGACGGCCAGCCCGATACCAATGACCGACGCCGACCGCGTCGCCGAGATGAAGCGACGAGCTGAAGGCTTCCACCCGCGACTGCGCACCCTCGTCGACGCCATCCCCCCCTCTACGGCCGTCACCGAGATCGCGCTACAGGATTGGCCATGTCACCCATGGGACAACCACGACGGACGGGTGACGCTCATGGGCGACGCTGCTCACGCCATGACCATGTATCGCGGCGAGGCGGCCAACCACGGCATCCTCGACGTCTGGCATCTCACGCAGGCGATCCAGGCCATGCGCCAGGGCGACAAGACGCAGGCAGAAGCCATTGGCGCCTATGAAACCGAGATGAGGCGCCGCGCCGTGCCGGCCGTGCTTCTGAGCCGCCAGGCTTGTCTGGACGCGCACCACTTCAACAGACTGGACGAGAAATCGGCCCTGCTGAAGAGGCGGGCCCTGCAGGCTGCCGAGTGAGGGGCGTTGCTACGCGGCGGTATCGCGAGGCAACAATTGACCGCTCCAAAAGCCGAGGCTTGACTGGCCATCTCGGGCACTGACGTGGGCCTTTTTTAATATATCTTTTTCCGGGGGGCGGGTTTCAGACGAGTTTCTTTCGCAAGTGAAACCGGTTGCGTCTACCAGGTTGATGCTGTCAGAAGCTCAGACAAGTGAAACCAAGAGAAACGCCGACGGGCATAAGGCAGACTGGACGACATTGGATGTAGGTTCGGGGGTTTGAGAAGGTGATGATGAAGGTCTTGGATCCTTCTTTTTTCTTTCTTCTCCTTTTTTTACGAAAAAAGTTCCGCAGCATTATGCTGTTGGGATTCTAATATTAATTTTTTTTTCCCCCTCTTCACATGAGTCATGGCAGCACGAGCACACGGGAATATGTGATAGCTTTCCTTCACCTTCAGAACGAAGACGGAAGAACGGATACGACTGTGTTGGAAGAGAGGCAAAAGATCCATGTGTGTCTGTTCTTTGTGGCTGAGACAGGGATTTTCCCCCAGGTCTAATCCGGGGAAAAGGGGTGGGGGATTATTATGCTTCCTTTGCACCCCCTCCCCTCCGCAAGCCTCATTCTCCGATATTAGTCGTAATGTGTATGTGTGTATGTGTGTGTGTGTGTATGTACAAGCAAAGTAAGACGCCCCCGTGTGTTGTGTTGCTCGCCTGTCTCAAACACGACCCCCCCCCCCTTGGCCTGAAGCAAGGCAGGCATCCGCAAGGCGTCGTGCTCATCGTCCCATCTCCGCGGGCTGCGCCTCGGTTTGGGGCACATGCCTAAAAGCGAATTTATATATGGATTAAATAATGAAAGGCTCACGGACTGCGGGCATTAGCGCCGAGGTTGAGTATGTATGTATGTATGTATGTATGTATGCATGCATGCATGTATGTACGGATACGCCAAACAAGGGGAATGGGATACCGAGTGCCCGGCGGAATGAAGTGATGAAGTGTGGTGAAAGAAAGTAGTAGGTAAGTATGTGATTAAAGACTTGAACAAGCTGAGACTTTTGTTTTCTTCACCCGGTAGGTAGGGAGGAGAGGGAGAGGAAGAACAAGCTTATACCAACAAGGGTTTGACGCAGTTTTTGCGAGCTGAGGCTTTTTACAATGCGGATATGTCGTGTGTGTGTGTGTGTGTGTGTCAGGTCGACTTTGACCTACCTACCTACCTACCTACCTGCCTATGTTACATACGTACGTACGGACGTACGTACGTACTTGCACAGGGCCCCAGGATGCGGGTTGCTTGTGCTCCTTTTGAGATCCGACTTATCCGTCTGCACCCCTTCTTTACCGTCTCACCCACCTTTAACTACCCACCCCAACCTAGTCCGCAGGCACAGACAGGAAGGTCGAATACTACTTACTGATTGCATACATGGAGATATTTTTACCTGCATATATTCATACATACATGAAAGACCTATGTCTATTCGTCGCTGGTAATACCGCAAGGCGTAAGGGGGGGAAAAAGAAGGTTACGCGGCCGTGATGAGACGCAGTGGTTGATCTTACCTTGGAGAGGAAAGAAAACATATTGTAGAGAGATCTGTACGACGACGGCCGAAGAAAAAAAAACCCCCAACTAAAAAACCGTCGTGCAGACACACCGTTTTCGTCCTTTCCCCCCCCCCCCCATCCTACGTGGCCCGGCGTTCGGACATATCCCGGCCTTTGGCCAAGACCAACTGTGTCATTGCTGCTCTAGATGGCAGCGGACGGCCGGCCGGCCCGTAGGCTTGGCGATCAAGAGGAAGAGGGTGGGCGTCGGATGCTACGTGACATGCACACAAAGTCGGTATACCCCGGCTGGGAATGTTGCCAGAAGAGTGCCGAGGTAGACCCATGCTGGGGGCAGAAGGGGTGGGAAAGAAAGGCCAGTTCCCCCCCCCCCAGTGAAGGGGTGAAGCATGGTCGTCGTCCAATTCCCGGCTGAGAGCCCATCAAAGCATATCTTGTTGGGTTTTTGTGTCTAGTCGTTATCAATTTTGACCTTACTCCACGACGCCCCGGCATGAATAATAAAAGGAGTCAGAAATCATCAGGCTCCTCGGGGAGCGCTGTCCTCCTTTGCTCCCCTCGTCGCGCGTGAACCCAACGCCCAATACAATGCTAAGTATGAACAAGGGACAACGAAGGGATGTGACGTGTAAAAAATAAAGAAAAAGAAATAAAAAAAAAACACTTCCTCTTTCTCACCCAGTCTTGTCGCCTTTCTTGCCGCCGGGGGGGGGGGGGACGACTTTAGATACAAAACTTGCGATCCAGCATCCTCAGGGCGCGCACATCCTCGCTCGCGCCAGCCTTATCGAGGACGAGACCACTGGTTCGGGGACTGCTACCAGCACTACCGCTGCTGACCGTCTTGGCGCTGCCCGGCTCGCTGTTGGCGGGCGTCGGGTGAAGCAGCGCCGATAGGCTGGGTCGGGTGGTGGTAGAAGACGTGGTGGAAGTGAGGTGATGAGGGGCCGAGGACCGGGGCGGCGTGACGCTCAGATGACGAGTCGGAGGCGTCGCCATACAGGCAGTGACGGCGTTGAGAGCCGGAAGCGGACCTTGGGATTTGTTGTTGTTGTTGTTGTTGTTGGTTGTGGTGGAGGTGGCCAGTTGCGGATCGCACATGACGGCCTGGGCTGCTGCCTGCAGCTTCTTCTGCCGCGGCGAGTCGTGCAATCGCGCATGGTGAGGATGGGGGTGAGGATGGGGGTGAGGGTGAGGGTGAGGGTGAGGATGAGGGTGAGGGTGAGCATGGGGGTGAGGGTGAGCATGGCCTGGCGCATGGTGGCCGTGGCCTAGATACGGCGACGGCTTGGCATTCTGTAGCGGCGGCGGTAACGGATTGCGTTCAGGAGGTGGAGGGGGAGCGTGCGTGTAGTGAGCATAGTGTTGTTGTTGCTGCTGCTGCTGCTGCTGTGGCGGGAGATGATGATGTTGTCCCTGGTGTTGTTGCTGGGGGTGGTGGTGGTGGTGCTGGTGAGACGGTGGAGGAGGAGGCGGAGGCGGAGGGTGGTGGTGAGGAGGGTGAGAGTGTCCAAGCTGAAGCTGGTGATGATGCGTTGGCGGTTGATGATGAAGTGCATGATGATGCTGCTGCTGCTGCTGCTGCTGCTGTTGCTGCTGCTGCTGCTGCTGTTGCTGCTGCTGCTGCTGCTGCTGAGGAGGCAGCGCGTGACCATACGGCGCCGGCGTATAGTGGCCGTACGGCGGCGTGGCAGCCGGAGAAGGAGGCCATCCATAGCCCGGCTGAGCGGCATAAGTGGGGTAGGGAGCATGGTGATGAGGGTGATGCTGCTGAGCCGCCATCATGTACGGCTGCTGCATGGGTGCCCGTGTCAGGGCAGGCGTCTGATTCGACTCGCCCATGCTCGACTCGGGATACATGCCCTTGGGAGGTACCACATGCCGGAGGTTCGGATCGTTGGTCGGCTGAGGAAGCTCGGGCTGGCCGGCGTGCGGACGCGTGTAATACGAGATGAGGTGTAGGTGCTGGCCCGTCGTCGTCGTCAGACTGAACGACTGCTTCATCAGCCCGTCGGCCTTGTATCGGTATCCCTCGGGCTCGCCATCGTCGTGATCCTCGTCGCTACCTCGTCCCGAGTCCGGCGTCTTCCCGGCGCCGCCTCGGCGATTCCCTCCGCCTCCGCCACCTCCGAAGCCGCCTCCTCTCTTGCCCTCCATCTCCCGATATGTCAAGAAGCTGCCGGACACGCGGCTGGCGCTCCATGATTTCCCGTCGGTCCAGCGTCGCATGCCGGCTTCGCGTTCGTCCCATACGAAGACGGAACCGGACCGGATCGATTGCCTCTCCTTCTCCGAAAGCCTTCGCTGAACGCGCGGTAAAAGACCGAGCCGGCAGGCCTCGAATAGCTTGATGGCGTCGGCCGGGGCCCGAACATAGCCGTGATACGTCTCCATCTTGCCGCCGCCTTCGTCTTCCTCCGCCTCCCCCGCGGATCGGGCTCTCTGCGGCGGCACCGGGGCTGTGAGGCTGATGCCAGAGTTTGTGATGATGGGGCTGTAGCCGAGGAAGAAGTTGAGCCTATCCTAGCTGCGAGAATCCAGATTTGTGATGTTCTATGTGACTCTTTCGTCAGCCGAGAGGGGGGGGGAAAAAAAAAAAGGAGAAGCAGACAAAGAGGGTTGATTGAATGGAAACGAGAGAAGCAAGCACCTTCTCCCTTTGCCATGCCATCAGACAGGACAGAACAAGCACAGACAAGACAAGACAAGACAAGACAGAAAAAAAAAACAAGGCAAACATCGAGGATGCTGCGGCATGCCGCCCTTCTCCCTTGGTCGAGGCCGCGGCCGTGTGCATGACGACTTGAGACGAGAAACACAGGAGGCGCGTCTTGGCGGTACAGCAACAACGGAGAGGAGGATTTAGGCGAGCCTCGGCCGCCGCCATGGAAGGGGGTATAACGGAGCGGGAGCCGGCATGGGAAAGGGGGGCTGGGCGAGAGGAGAGAAAGAAGGGGGCTTACCGGCGAGAGGTCGAGTTGACGAGGTCAAAGGATGGGCAACATGAGCCTATTAACGACTGCATGAAGTTCAAAAATGGGAAGAACCGACAATAGTCGAAAGAAGGAGGGAATGGGGATAGGGAAGGAACAAGGAAAGCGAGACGAAAAAAAAAAAGGAGAGGAAGAGAGAGAGAGAGAGAAAGAGAGCCAGTCAAGGACGAGGGAAGAAGAGAGTGTAAATTAAGGTTGGGGTAGATGAAAGGATTAGTGAGATGGATACGTCGGCGCTGCAGAGCCGAGAAGGGGAGGAGGGAGGGGGAGGGGGTGAGA
>LAZP02000139.1:3084-39015 GCA_001272575.2 Ophiocordyceps unilateralis | reverse complement strand
GGGGGGGGGGGGGGGGGCGCTACTGCCCGATACGACGGCGGGTGGCCCGTTTTGCGCGGACTGGGCATGTCACGGACAGGTATCGTCGACGATGGCTTCGAAGGATTTGAAGGATGGTCGTCGTTCTGTCATCCCGGACACGGCTGCACGGTACGAGAGACGATGGATGATGGATGATGGATAGGAGATGGACGTCTGAGAGCATCTGAGGATAGCACGCCGTGCTGTCAGTAGGGTGCCTCGGCGCCTCCCGCCCTCTGCCGTACTGTGTGCGAGACTTATGGTTGGCACGGCTGTCATCCGCCGCCTCGACGACTTCACTTCTAGCTCAGAGAGCCAGCCTCTGGCTTGCAATCGGCGCCATCTCTGAATTTCTGAACCCTCCATCGTCTCCAAATCCTTCCATTCCACTTCCATGGCACCCCCAAGGGCTTCCTCCGCGCTGACCGAGGCACCTTGGCGCGCCGCCTTCGTGTCCCACGTGCAGCAGCTCGAGCCTCCAATCTTCGTCCTCAGCACGCTCCGCGCCGGCCGGGGCCCGGGCCCGTCGCCGTCGCCGGCCGGTCGCACCGTCATCTTCCGCGGCATGTGGGCCGACTTGGCGGTCCACTCCAAAAACCCGGCCCGTCTCAACCCAGATCTGTACCAGACCCATCTGCCAACACTCACGACCGATGCCCGCATGGACAAGACCTTGGAGCTCATGGCCGGCGGTGCGCAGTCCGGCGGTGCGCAGTCCGGAGGTGGCGGTCCTGTCGAGGCCACCTTCTGGGTCCCCAAGGTCCAGACCCAATGGCGTCTGCGCGGCCGCGGCTACGTCGTCGGTCCGGACATTGATACCGAGGCTGGCGCGTCGGTGAGGGCCGCCCTGACGCCCTACATGCGCCCTATCAGGGAGCCCGCCACCGGATCCGACTCTTGGAGCTGGAGCCGGGAGCTCACGGCGCACTTTGGGAACCTGAGCCCCCTGATGCGGGGCTCGTTCCGTAACCCGCCTCCCGGGACCCCTGTAGATCAGACGCCGGGGCCGCCCGAGCCACTCGGCCTAGGGCAGAGGGTGGAGGGTCTCGACGATGGCGTGGCTCGGAGCAACTTCCGTGTCGTCGTCATTGTGCCGGACGAGGTCGACAAGGTGGACTTGTCGGATCCGGAACGGGGTCGCAGGTGGAATTACAAGGCTTGTTACGACGACGACGACGACGATGACGATGACGATGACGACAACGACAGCGACAACAACAACAACAATGACAACAAATGGAAGGTGACGGAGCTGTGGCCGTGAGTTGTCGTTGTATCCCTTTTCCGTACGTAGGTTGGTAGTTATTATTCAATATATGTAGATAGAATCCATCTGTCCTTCCGATTGGTCCGTCACCGGTCGCTGTCCGCTGTCCCGCAGGCTGCAGTATGTAAGACGACAGCAGCTCTCCCGGTCAAAAGTTCCCACCTCTCTCACTGTGCCCGCCCAGCTGCTGATCGAGCTCGTACACTGTTCTCATCCCACATGCATATGTACTGTAGCATCCTCGCGATTTGCTCCGGTTGTCGACAGTAATAATCCTCGACAGACACGGCTCTCACTACAAGACCCCTTTCTCCGATAGCATCTACTCCAACCCCGCACCCTTTTTTTTTTTTTTTTTCCTTTCCTTCCCATCCACTCTTTACTCTTTTCGCCTCTCCGCACCATTGCTAGCGGCCGCCTCGCTCCTCGTGTTATCGCCTCGTCACCGTTGGAGCTTGTTTTCTGTTTCACCTCTTCATCGGCCCTCCGTCGCACCCGTCCCCGGCTGCGGCCTTGCTGGGTGCCGAGCACGCAGCTAAGCGCTTCGACAGGTGATGCTGCTGCTGCTGTGCCTCGGCAGGTAGTGCTGTTGTCACTCGGCGCAATCGCAGCTGAGACAGCGAGGACGTCTGCCATCCGTCCCCGTCTCCGATCTCGTCCTCGCCCTCGCCCCTCAGGCTCTCGTCGCCATCGCGAAAGGCACGCCTGTGCAGACTTTCGATGCCAGCGCGCTGCCCGTGCGCCACCAAAGCTAGACGGCGCCATCCCGGGATAATGACACCCGCGACACCACAGCAATGGACGCGCTGATCTTCCTTGCTACAAACATCCCCAGTTGGCTGAAGCAGCTGGACGATTTGAGCGACCAGATCGATCGTCGTCAGGCCGAGCTGGCCGCCTTCAACGCCCAGCCGCCCCCCGGGTCCAGAGCCGCCTCGCTGAGGAACAAGGGGTCTTCCGAATCCCTCAAGCCCAAGGACGACGGGCCCTTGCACATCGACGCCGAACCAGCGCCGTACGCCCAACAGACTCAAGATGATACAACCCGGTCTGCCGGTCCTGAGCACGAGAGCGCCAATCTGCTGGCGCTACAAAAGAAGGCCCTTGAAGCCGTCGCCGCCGCCCATCCACGTTCCCGGCCGCAGACAAGGAACAAGCGGATGCCAACCTCGGCCGCGTCTGCCGAGGGGGCGCCTTCAACATATCCAATGCGCAGCATGATCATAGTATACTACGACAGCTATGTCCAAGGCTTCTTCGACTCGCTGGTGAGATTCATCTCTTCCAGCCGTAACCTCCTGCGAAAGGCCAGGATGGCTGCCAAAGTGGCTCATATCAAGCGCATGGCCGAGAGGGAAATGCGAGACGGTGAGCAAGTCGACGGCGAGGATAAGACGGCGCCCGGCTCGCTGCCCTCTCTGCGGTACATGGCCACCACCACTCGACGCTTAGACGCCAGGTCCGCCGTCAGGGGATCAGAGCTTGGCGCTGCCGGGGGTGACAATCAGCCGCCTGATGTTTTTGAAAGCCTTGACAAGGGCCTCGAGCTGGTGCAGAGCACTTGCGAGCACGGCGCGCATCAGTTCCTCAGGGATGCGAACTGCGAGGACGAGATCAGAAAGATCCAGGCGCGCATGCGCGAAGTAGTTGCAGCAGCGGAAAAGGAGATCGAACGCATTCGGCGCCAGGATCCGGACGGTGCCAAGGAGTGCGGCGACGGGGGAAGAGCTCGGGCCCGTAAACGGGAGGCCGGCTCGGAGAAGGAGGCACATGTTGTCTCGGAGACGCTGGAGCCGCCGGTGGGAAGCGTGATCGAGGCCGTAAACTCGCTGGAAGTTGACGACAGCGAGGATCCCGACGAGGGCATCAGTGTGATACTGCCGAAACTACAGTATCGTTCAACGCGTGACATGCGATCCCGCGCCAGCTGACTAGGTATGGCGCTGGCCCAACCGTCCGGTGCACGATGGAGCGGAAAGCGGCGCCTCCCTTGGCCATCCACCCACGGCGATCGTTACTCGCAGAACAGTTCGCAACGATTAGAAGGAACAAGGACAGAAGAATCCGAGGATGAAAGCGATGTCACGACTTTTCTTTCTCACCGTTGTGTTATTCTCGTCTATATTCCCGTTCAGCTTCCCGAATCCCCCCTGTTCCCCCCTTTATCATTCCAACTCTTAGTCTTCTTTCCATTCCTCCAACTTGCTTTTACGTAGCCGCCTCGATCGGCAGCATGAAAAGTACCTGATCGAGCACAACAAAGGGGGAAAAATTAAAGGGCGGAGTCTTGATTTTTTTGATTTTTTTTGCAGCATACTAGGATGAAGCAAGCATAAGCTGGTCTTGGTCGACTTCGTAGCGTAGGTTGAGATTGGCCGTGGTTTATACGCAGTAGTCGTCGCGGCATTCGACGCCGTATAGGCGGCTAGTAATCCATGGAAACTCTTCATTCTGTAGAAAACGCTTTAGCTATCAATGTGAAGTTTGTTTGTTATTCAGGCTGTCATTCAGTTATCTCGCGAGCGACGAGCGAAGTGTCTACGGGCAATCTCGGACGGTGTTGAGCGTTGAGTGGGATTAGACGCTACTAGAATCTACCTACCCTAGGGTGTATATGGGGCAGCAAGAATTGTCATAGATGGTTGCCTCAGGCAGCATATGCGTATCATGCCCAATTGCACTCACCGTACATTACTGTACAGCACTGGTAGTCCGTTATGCCGCCGTTAGAGGTGTAGCAGCGACGCTCCGACGACGACATCGCAACTCCCGACGAACCCCCCCCAACCAGCTCGAGAATTCCTTGACGAGGCCGTCCCTCGATCAGCGTGCGCCGAGTTCATCGCAGTTCACGATGACGGTCAGCGCTACTCGCTCAGGGCCATAGCAAAGTCCGGCTTTCCGCGATAAACAGCCATGGGCCAAGGCTTCTCTCTCGCGACACCGTCCGCCGGCTCGGCCAGCATCGACGTCGCGCAGCTGCAGGACGTACAGTATGAGAGGAGCATCGGTAATGGACGCTTCATGAAGAGCATTCGCGGCCGCCATGAAAACGGCGTCGTGCTCGTCAAGGTCCTAGTCAAGCCCTTTGCCGAGGTCAACCTCGACGAGTACAAGCGACAGATTATCAGTGAGTTCACCGCCGGCTCAGAACGCTTTGCCAACCACAAGAATTTCTGACCGGCTCCAGAGCAGCGCAAGGCCCTGGCCCATGTCCCCAACGCCCTCGCCTTCCAGCGCATCATCGAGACGGAGACCAACGGCTACCTCGTGCGGCAGTACCAGTACAGCTCTCTCTACGACCGACTGAGCACTCGCCCCTTTCTCGAAGAGATCGAGAAGAAATGGCTAGCCTTTCAGCTGCTGTGTGCCCTGCGGGACTGCCATGCCCGAGACGTCTACCACGGCGACATCAAGGCTCAGAACGTCCTCGTCACGTCGTGGAACTGGCTTTACCTGACAGACTTCTCCTCTTCCTTCAAGCCGGTCCTGCTGCCCGACGATAACCCTGGCGATTTCTCCTACTTCTTCGACACGTCGGGCCGGCGGACGTGCTACATTGCTCCTGAACGCTTCTACGTCGTCGGCGAGAATCCTCCGCCCAAGGGCGAGATGACGTGGGCCATGGACGTCTTCAGCGCCGGTTGTGTCATCGCCCAGATGTTCTTGGAGTCGGAACTGTTCAGCCTCGCCCAGCTGTTCAAGTATCGCCGTGGCGAATACGATCCTGTCGCCACTCAATTGAGCGTCATATCAGACAGGGATGTCCGCGAGATGATTGCCCACATGATTCAGGTCGATCCCGAGAAGCGCTACTCGGCCGACCAGTATCTGCAGTTCTGGAAAGGCAAAGTGTTTCCGCCCTACTTTTACAGCTTCCTCCACCAGTACATGGAGCTCATCACCGACCCGTCCTCGGGCATCAACCCCATGTCCGGCTCACAAAAGAACATGGGCGAGTCCGACGACCGTATAGATCGCGTCTTTAGTGACTTTGACAAGATCTCCTACTTCCTCGGCTACCAACCCGAGAAGCGGACGTCAACGACAGTGCTGCCGCCTGCGCGGCTGGGTCTCGGACATTTCCCCGTCCGTCTGAGCCTCGCAAACCACGACTTGCCTGTATCGGCAGATCTTGAACCGCCGGAAGATGATGGCACCCTCATTTTTCTCACCCTGATTGTTTCGTCTCTGAGGACCACGGCCCGTGCTTCCTCGAGAGTGCGAGCGTGCGACATTCTGTTGGCCTTTGCTGAGAGGCTCACAGATGAGGCCAAGCTGGATCGGGTCCTGCCTTACCTGATGACTCTCCTGCGCTGGGACGAGGTTGACATCGTCGTCGTGTCCGCCATCCGCACCATCACCCAGCTTCTGCAGCTTGTCCGCATGCCGAGCCCGATCAACTCGCACGTTCTGGTGGAATACGTGCTTCCGCGGATGGAAATGGCGCTGGGATCCAGGTTCCGGATATCGAGCCCGCTGGTCAGAGCGACCTACGCCTCGTGCATCGGAAGCCTGGCCTCGACTGGACAGCGCTTTCTCGAAATAGCCTCCAGCCTCAGGGCAGACGGTTCCATACCCATTGCGGACCCGGAAGTAGAGCCCGGCCTCGACGCCGAGGCAAACTTCGAAAGCGTCTTCGACACGGCCGGCAGAGAGCTCTTTGAGATGCTTGAGAGCCACACGAAGCAGCTGGTGGAGGACCCGGACGTCCACGTGCGCCGCGCTTTTCTGACATCGGTCCCGGAGCTCTGCATGTTCTTTCAGGAGCACTCAAACGAGATCCTACTGACGCACCTCAACACGTACTTTAACGACCGAGACTGGACACTCAAGTCTGCTTTCTTCGACGCCGTAGTGGGCATAACTACTTTCATCGGGAGCACCAGCCTCGAGGAGTTTATGCTTCCGCTCATCGTCCAAGCACTGGCAGACCCCGAGGAGTTTGTAGTGCAGGCTGCGCTGCATTCGCTCGCGCAGCTCGCCGGCTTGGGCCTCCTGTCGAGACCAAAGCTGTGGGAGCTGGTAGATGTTGCCGGGAGGCTGACGATGCACCCGAACATCTGGATACGGGAGGCCGCGGCGGAATTTCTGGCAATGTCGGCTAAGTTCCTGGACTCGGCCGACGTCAGGTGTATCCTGATACCGCTGCTGAAGCCGTACCTCAAGGTCGCCTGCCTCGTCGACGTCTCCGAGCTCGGCATTCTGGACTGCCTGAAGAAGCCCCTCTCCCGAGCGGCGTTTGATCAAGCCATCGCCTGGGCATCGCAGGCGAATCGAGGCGTCTTCTGGCAGCCCCTGCAAAGGGCGCGGTCTGTGTCCCTCGGGCAGTCGGGCGGACTTTCGGCGCGGTCGTCGCAAGATCTAAGCGCCAACACGTTGGCCAAAGCGGCTCGCAATGAAGAGGACAAGCAGTGGCTCGAGAAGCTGAGAAAGCTTGGCCTCAAGCCAGAGGATGAACCCAAACTCATTGCTCTTCGAGAGTATATCTGGCGAACGAGCAAGGCCAAGGGCCTGCCGGCCGCGGAAGCAGCAATGCAGACGGGGCTCGTCTCTCTGAAGGCTCTGGGGGTGACGCCGCAAACGGTCTTCTTCAACGACGCGCCTCTGAAGGACCCCTCGGTCGCGCCGGATCTCAACTCCCCGCCCGGCCCGTACACTATCGCCGAGGCGCTGCTGGACGCCTCGATGACGCTCGGGGACTCGGTCGCTAGGAGGAGGCAGGCGGCGCTGAACAGCCACGGGAACAGGGTCCACAGCGTTGGCCCTCGGATGTCGAGAGCAGCGAGGCGTGCCTTGTCTCCGGGGGGGAGCGAACGGGGGGTCTCGACACGGCCGAGAGGAGAGTCGCCCATCACCCGAGGAGGCGGAGCAGGGGACGAAGAGCTGCACATCCGGGACGGCCTCTACTCGGTGAGGAGAAGTGTGCGACATCAGGCCAGCGCGCTGAGTCTCCTCGACCGCAAGGACGGTAATAAGTCGACGGCGGAAACGGGCACCAGTGATGCCAACGCGTTCGGAGAAGTCGAAGGGCCCTTTATTCAAGGAGGGCCCGCGTCGCCGGAGTCTGTGCGGGATGTCGACGAGCATCGAGCAGCCCCGAGACAGTCGAGGCACAGCTACGAGGGGACCGACCCCAACATTCAGAGCATGCTGGACCGGATGTACATTGACAACTTCCCTCGCGATGTACTCGAGTTTGGCCCGATGGTGACGCCCATCTCCGGCGGCAAGCTCAGAATGGTGACCCCCCAGCCCGGGGCCGGCCAGTGGCGACCGGAAGGACACCTTGTGGCGACGTTCGCGGAGCACAAGGGCCCGATCAACAGGGTCGTCGCGTCCCCGGACCACGTCTTCTTCATTACCGGAGGCAGCGACGGCAGTGTGCGAGTCTGGGATACGGCGAGGCTGGAGCGCAACATCACGCACCGCTCCAGACAGACGCACAGGCACGCTGATGGCGCCCGGGTGGTGGCGCTGTGTTTCGTGGAAAAGACGCACTGCTTCGTGAGCTGCGCCAGCGACGGCAGCGTCCACGTCGTCAAAGTCGACACCGTCCTGGCGAGCGGCGTCGTCAGATACGGAAAGCTGCGCGTGGTGCGCGAGCATCAGCTGCCAGAGGGCGAGGTGGCCGTCTGGTGCGAGCACTTCAGGCAGGAGTCGGCCTCCGTCCTCATCCTGGCGACGAACCGGTCGCGGGTGCTGGGCATGGACCTCCGGACCATGACGGTGCTGTACGAGCTGGTGAACCCGGTGCATCACGGGACGCCGACCTGCCTTTGCGTCGACAGGAAGCGAAACTGGCTCTGCCTGGGGACGTCGCACGGCGTCATCGACCTCTGGGACCTGCGCTTCAAGATGAGGCTCAAGGCCTGGGGCGTCCCGGGCAAGGCGGCCATCCACCGGATGAGCATCCACCCGACTAAGGGCCGCGGCAAGTGGGTTTGCATCACAGGAGGGACGGGGCAGGGCGAGGTGACGGTCTGGGATCTGGAGAAGACGACGTGTCGGGAGATATACCGCTCGAGCGGCAGCAAGGACAGCGCCAAGGGCTACGTGCCGTGGGACGTTGACGAGGACCGGCCCGAGGCCATGCTTGCGCGGTTCGCGACGAACCTGGAGACAAACGACACAGACAATGTCGGAGGGGTGCACGCCCTGGTGGTTGGGACGGGGACGAGCGAGAACTCCCGAGATGTGCGGTACGCCTACATGGCCACGGGGGGCTCGGACAAGAAGCTTCGGTTCTGGGACGTGTCCCGGATAGAGAGCTCGTGCGTCTACAGCGGCCTGCAGCCTGACGAGACGGCGCCGACGTACAACGCGACGCACCCGACGACGGGCCTGACGCTCAACACGGAGAGGGCGTCGACCGGAGGGACGAGGAGCAAGGGTTCGGCGGGCTCGAGGCCGCCGCGATCGACGGTGATTTCCATGCAGCAGCAGCAGTTGCTGCAGTCGCATCTGGATGCTGTGCTCGACCTGGCGATACTGGAGTATCCGTATACTATGAGCGTGTCGGTGGATAGGTCTGGGGCCGTCTTTGTCTTTCAGTAGGCGCGAAGAGATATGCGCAAGGCGTTGTCGTCTACCGGGAATATGGCGCACACGTAAATAGAGAAGCCCGAAGACTAGTATTTGATGGGCATTTACCCAGGCAGTACCAAGATGAGGGAGAAAGATGGGGGAGACGGTGATGGAGCGTAGTCGGGATAGAGGCTGAGCCTTGCGGACGAGGCTGGGGACGATACCGTTAGTGGTGTGGCGCACCGTGTGGCTTGACCCCCGGTCCTCATCAGTACCTACCTAGGTAGGTATCTACCTACCTAAAAATCACGACCTCTCAGCCTCGTCTCCATATTCCTCTCCCGCCCTCGGCTCTTCTCTCGAGGCGCTCAGCCGCAGCGACCAAGCTCAAAAAGATACCTCTCTCCAGTCGACCAGCTTCGCCTCCTCCCCAAAAACAACAAGCCAAAGGCTCCGTCGTCGCGATGCGGCTCACCGCGGAGCTGATACAGAACTCGCTCTCTTACCTCAACCCGCTCAAGGAACGCGAGCTGGACCTCCGAGGTGCGTGACGGCTACCGAAACGGCAGGCGCTACAGCTCCCGAAAATTAAGGATCTTGTTGATGCGAGCGGTTCTTGTTGTCCTTGCGCCTCTATAGGACAGCGCATACCGAACATCGAGAATTTGGCTGCTGCAGGGGTTTGTGCTTCCTCCGAGGACTGGTTTGGCGTTTTTGGGAGAGAGAAATGGCTTAAGAAAATGACTAACGCGGGAGAACAATGTAGTCTCACGATGCCATCGACTTTACAGACAACGACATTCAAGTGCTCGGCAACTTCCCGCTCTCGCCGCGTATCACGACTCTTCTAGTTGCGCGCAACCGCGTGGCGAGCATCCAGTCCGACTTGGCCCGGTCGCTGCCCAATCTCACTAACCTGGTGTTGGCGAGCAACAACCTGGTGGAGCTGGCCGACCTCGACGCGCTGGCTGGCTTTGCGCGTTTGACGCACCTCGTACTGGTCGATAACCCCGTCGCCAAGCGAGAGGCATGTGCCCTATTCGAAAATGTTCATCATACGATACAACACGTGCTGACGCGTCCTTGTTAGAATTATCGCTACTGGGTCTTGTGGCAATGTCCGAATCTACGATTCCTCGACTACACAAAGGTCAAGCAGGCGGAGAAGGAGAGAAGCCGGGAGCTCTTTGGCACGGCGGCTGAGCCGACCGCGCTGACATCTGAGGCAAGACGATGCTCTTCCGGAGAGGCTCGCGCTTGTTTTTCTCTTCTGACTGCCAGAGTAGATCATGGCCCGCAAGACGACGTCGGTGGCGCTGTCGGCCAACGGCTCGTCGGGAACGTCCAAACTGTCGCGCATGATGCTCACCGAAGAGGAAAAGGTGCGATTGCAGGAGAGGATCAAGAAGGCAACTAGCCTGAAGGAGATTATCGCGCTGGAGAAGGAGCTGAATGAGGGACGGCTGCCCTCGGGGATACAGGATGTCATGGAGGACTGAAGCCTGGAGAGCAGCAATGGTGGAATTACGACTGACGGTCCGGCTGGGCACGTCATTGGTTCACTGAAACTACCTAGTCATGCATGGATGGAACAAGGCGTAGGGTTGGGTCGAAGCTTCGTGGGTGGTTCCCGTCCCAGCTGAGGAGCGCTTGGGACGGCATTTCTGGCGAAAAGGGGCCAACGCTATGCATAAAAGAGCCTACTGACTACTCTCAGTCGCGGCGGCCCATGTGATTGATTGTCTTGCATTCCCATCATCTCGAGGCTCAGCGCGAGACAGTCAAGTATCCTCAACCCGACATGGGCACGTCTCTATCGTACAAGGACACTCCCCCCTCGGCCGGCCTTGTCTCCCGCTCCAGCTGCTCGCTCGGGTCATTGGACCTATCGTCGCTTCTTCGCAGAACGCTGAAGGTGTCGTCGTCGCCGTTGACGATGGCGGCCCCAACGCTGGTGCCGTTGGTCATCGGGGCCACGGCGCGCGCAGCGGCGGGCTTCTCCGAGGTCTTGTCACCGCGCAGGCGAGCCTGGGTTTCTTTCGCGGCGACCTTGATCTCTTTATAGGGGACGGTCTTGGGGATGACGTCTTCGAGGAACTCGAGGTTGTCTTGATGCGAGACGGCGTTGGCTGGATGACGTCGGTCAGACTCAGCCGGCAAGGGTAAAGAGCGGAAAAGAGCGCGTACCGACGTCCTTGTATTGGATGTTTCGCCGGGGCTTCCGCTCAAGCTTCACCTGGGTGAGGGCTGCGTCTGCCAGGTGCTGGATGAACATTTCCTGCTCGAGGGTCAGATGGGACGCCAGCGGAGAAGGGTAGCAAGGGGCACTGACGGCGGCACAGGTTATGATGAAGGATGCATTATGGGAGCACACTGCGATATCGGAGTCTTGGCTGATGATTTTCTTTACTCTCGATACTGCGGTGTCGTTAGAAAGGGAGAAGGACGGGGGGAAAAGGTCAATGTCATGGGAGCTCACACGGAAGCTGTGTGTGACCCGTCGGCTCCTTTCGCGGGGGGATGGCCGTCGTGTTGTAGGGCATGGCGAGACTTGAGACGCCTGCCTGTGTAGCGGATGGTGTTGGTCGAGGCTGCGCGAGGCTGAGCGAATGCCTGGACGATGATAGACAGATAGCCAGTGAGGGAAGAGATGGCTTCAAAGACAATAGATGGACGACTGACGGAGACAGGCAAGGTGAAAAAGTTCCACGGAGAGAAGAATAAAAGACGGCGTGGGGGAGAGACGTCGGGTGGTGGCCGGATTGGTGAGAGCTGGGTTGGTTGAGGCGTGAGTGTTGAGACGCGCTTTGTTCTGCGGTTGACGCGACGAGGCGTGTTAAGCCGGCTGACGGGAGCTGTTAGTGCTTAAGATATCTGAGTACTTCTATGATGACCCCTTAGACGGGCGATAGGAGGTCACGCATTAGCGGACATCAAGCTACACCCAATCTCGCCAGGTTCTGCCGCCTATCTACCAACCTACCTACCTGCCTTCACTCATCGCTCGCTCGCCAGAAAAACCTCGCTCCCCATCCAGCAGGCCGCTCGAAGCGGACGGCGAGACAAGACAATGGGCGGAGCGCCATGAACCCACGATCGACGTCCTTTGCTCGCCACCGCCGCCCGTCCATCAGCTCGCGCCTGTACAGCGCAGACGGCGTCGAGGCTGCTGTGGCCGAGGCACCGACGGGCGGCGTGCCCATCGATGAGGCCATTGCCGAGATTAAGCGCTACGAGGTGAGCCTCTCTTCGTTCTCCTCATCGACTTCTTCTTGCTGACCTAAACCATTACTGAATATTCAGGACTTTTCTACCATCGGTACGACGGCTTCTTCCCCCTCCCCCCCCAACTGAATCATGGCAGCGGCTGACACTTCCCGTCGCCAGATTGGGTGCAGGATGCCGCGCGAGAACAAGCCAGACGCAAGTTTCGCCGGAGACGAGCAGCCGGCCTCTACGTCCGCGGCCGCTCCGGCTGGCGCTATAGGCTCTGGGCCTCGTACGATGCCGCTCAGGGGTGGATCGTCGTCACCATCATCGGCGTCGCCATCGGCCTCAACGCCGCCTTTCTCAACATCATTACCGAGTGGCTTTCCGATATCAAGACGGGCTACTGCTCCACGGCCTTTTACCTCAATGAGAACTTTTGCTGCTGGGGGGAAAAGAATGGTATGTCTTGTGGTTTTGGCCGTCCGCCTTGACGGAGGCTGATTGATGACGGCGATAGGATGTTCGCACTGGCATCGCTGGACTGGCTTCGAACCTCTTAACTACTTGCTCTACATAGCCTTTGCCGTACGTTGGACGCCAAAGCCGCACTCCCCTGGGTTTTCACTGACTGAGACGGGATGGAGAGGGCTATCAGACGCTGTTCGCCTTCGTCTCGGCCGCCCTGGTCAAATCGTTTGCCCCCTACGCCGCCGGCTCCGGCATCTCGGAGATCAAGTGCATCATCGCCGGCTTCGTCATGAAGGGCTTCCTCGGCCTGCGAACGCTACTCATCAAGTCCGTCTGCCTGCCGCTGGCCATTGCCTCGGGCCTGTCCGTCGGCAAAGAAGGACCCAGCGTCCACTACGCCGTCTGCACCGGCAACGTCGTCTCGCGCCTCTTCACCAAATATCGCCGAAACGCGTCCAAGACGCGCGAGATACTTAGCGCCTGCGCCGCCGCCGGAGTCGCCGTCGCCTTTGGCAGCCCCATCGGCGGCGTTCTCTTCTCGCTCGAGGAAATGTCCAACTACTTCCCGCTCAAGACCATGTGGCGCAGCTACTTTTGCGCCCTCGTCGCCACGGCTGTTCTGGCCGCCATGAACCCCTTCCGCACCGGCCAGCTCGTCATGTTCCAGGTCAGCTACGACCGCGATTGGCACTTCTTTGAGGTCCTCTTCTACGTCCTCATCGGCATCTTCGGCGGCCTCTACGGCGCCCTCGTCATCAAGTGGAATCTTCGCGCTCAGGCCTTTCGCAAGAAGTATCTCACAAAGTACGCCGTACTGGAGGCGACGCTGCTGGCGGCTGCCACGGCCGTCGTCGCGTACCCAAACGCCATTCTGCGAATCGACATGACGGAGAGCATGGAGCAGCTCTTCCTCGAGTGCGAGGCGGGCGAGGACCATCACGGTCTCTGCGAGCCTGACCGGCGCATCATCAACGTGGCCTCGCTCGCCCTGGCCACCGTCTTGAGAGTCTTTCTCGTCATCATTTCGTACGGCTGCAAGGTGCCGGCGGGCATCTTCGTCCCGTCCATGGCCATCGGCGCCTCCTTTGGCCGCACCGTCGGCATCATCGTCCAGGCGCTGCACGAGGCGAACCCGACCGGACTCTTCTTCTCGGCCTGCAAGCCCGACGAGCCCTGCATCACGCCGGGCACGTATGCCTTTCTGGGCGCCGCCGCGGCGCTGAGCGGTATCATGCACATCACCGTGTCCGTCGTCGTCATCATGTTCGAGCTCACGGGTGCGCTGACGTATATTCTGCCCACCATGATCGTTGTAGGCGTCACCAAGGCCGTGAGCAATTGGTTCGGCAAGGGCGGCATCGCCGATCGCATGATCTGGTTCAGCGGCTACCCCTACCTCGACAACAAGGAGGAGCACAACTTTGGCGTGCCCGTGTCGCAGGTCATGAGGAACTCGGTCGTGTCTCTGCCCGTCAACGGCCTTGACGTTGGTCAAGTCGAGCAGCTCCTGTCCGACGACAAGTATCAGGGCTTCCCCGTCGTCGAAGACAGCAAATCCAAGATCCTGGCGGGCTACATCGGCCGGCCGGAGCTGCGGTACGGCATCGACCGCATCCGCCGGGAGCGGACCATCGACCCGGGCGTCCGCTGCGTCTTCGCGCCGCCCGCGGAGCTGAACCGTCACCCGGCGACTACCAGTACGGATGCCGCCGCGACGATGGCGCCGCTCGATTTCAGCAGCTACGTCGATACGACGCCCGTCCGAGTCCACCCGAGGCTACCGCTCGAGACGGTCATGGAGCTGTTTCGCAAGATCGGACCCCGAGTCATCCTCATCGAGTACCACGGCAGGCTCACGGGCCTGGTGACGGTCAAGGACTGCCTCAAGTACCAGTTCAAGGTGGAGGCGTCGGAGAACCTCAAAGACGACCCGCGCATCCTCGAGGGTCAAGCGCAGCTGTGGGCGGTGCTGCACCAAGCGGGTCGATGGGTATCGGACCGCATCTGGAGCGTCTCGAGGGGCAGGATACGGCTCGGCGGTCCGAGCTCGGACTGGAGCAGAGGAGGGCCGATATTGGACGGCGACGAGGACTCGGCCGACGAGGGCTTGGAGTTGGAGAGTCGGCGCAGAGACTGACGGGCGGCGAGGAATGGGATGAGACGGGATCAAGACGCGGCATGGCAGACGGGCGTTGCGCGGGGATAGACCGTAGCACTGTCAGGCGCGCGATATCTGATTTCGAGAGCACGGCGTTGGTCGGTCTTGGGCGTTGCACGGGTTCGACACGACTGTGGCTATGGTGGTGACGGGCAGCAGCTTCATGTCGGACGCGGAATTCTGGCAGAATTGCACTGTACTATCTAGTAGGGTCGCTCGGCAGTTGTCCCAGGTCAGGAACGTCGTCGTCGACGGGGCCTGCGAGGACGGCTTCCCGGCGAGCGGCGCCGGACAGCAACGGCTTTCTCTCATCGGCGTCGGCGTGAGCTGCGGCGTGTGGAGCGCCGGTAGCGCCATGGTGACTCGGAGCATCTTGATGCTCGTCGGCGCTCTCATCCCTGGAGCCGACGACGACGTTGCCGGCGACGAGCAGCGCGGCGCCGGCCCACCACAGCGGAGGTAGGGCTTCGGAAAAGATGACGAAGCCCAGCAGGGCGGTCAGGACGAAGTTTGTCGACGTGTTGACGATGGAGACTTGGGTAGCTGAGGAGCCGCGGGCGAGGGCGGCAGTGAAGAGCGTCCACATCTGGCGAACCGGTCAACAGAGACGTAAATCAGAGGATGTCCGGAAGGGGGGGAAAGCTCACGACGCCGTTGAAGATGAGGTTCAGTGCGAAGAAGGTCTTTTTTGGGGGGGAAAAGGTGGAAGGGGAGGGGGGTAGATAGAATTCGCGTTGGGGGGGGAAGGGGGGTTTGTCAGTCAGAGCAAAGAAGGGAGAGGTTCAAGGCGGAACTGACGCCACGGACGGCAAGCTCGACGAATCTATTGGCGTCGTCGGACAGTCGCAGACGGCGGGCGATGGCATGGGCGAGGCCAGAGGTAAGACTCGTCGTCGTTCTACGTTCCCCCCCCTCAAAAAAAAACAACCACACACACACAAGGTATCAGCCAACCCAGCAGCAAAAAAAAAAAGGCACGATAAACAAGCCAAGCCTCTTTGTTGTTGTTTTTCTTCTCTCTCTCTTTGGAAGGAAGAAAAAAAACGAAAAAGAAAAGGGATCGGGCGCATACAGCTTCGCAAAGGCGCCGTTGAAAGCCGCACAGGCGCCACTGGCGACGGCGAGTAAGATCCACTGCGCGTAGCGTGTCGCCTTTATCGTCGTCGTCGTCAGAGGAGGAGGAGGAGGAGGAGAAGGAGGAGGATCCGTCGTCGTCGTCATGACTGATTCGTCTGAAGGGTTCGGGTTGGCGAAGACGCGCCTTTGACGGATCATGTTTTGGTCGGGGGAGGGGGGGACAAAAAAAAAAGGAGGGGGAGGAAGGAAGGAAGGAAGGAAGTGGGTAGCGTTCTTTTTCAGCCTTGGTTTGGTGAGAGTGAGGCCTGATCAGGGCCCCCCACGCCAGGCCAGGGAAGGGAGGGTTTGGGCGAAGTGCGAATAGGAGTGACTTGGTGGTTGGATCTCGACCATGGCAAAAAGGCTGACGAGCTTCCCTACCTACTACGACGACGTTGGGGACGATACAGATGGTATGGTACGCATTGTACCTGCCTAGCAGATCATGACAAGTGCCATCTAATACCCTCAACCCTCTTCCCATTCCGAGTACGAGCAGCACGTCCCATCCCTCTCGCCCCTCCCCTCCTTTCCTCTTTCCCTTTGATATGCCGACGATCGGAAAAAGGGGGGGGGGGGGGGACGGATAAGTGGCCGGCATCGGGCCACATGGGGCTGCCGACGGCCGGTGCCGTG
Organism: Ophiocordyceps unilateralis; assembly: GCA_001272575.2. Lineage (NCBI taxonomy): Eukaryota > Fungi > Ascomycota > Sordariomycetes > Hypocreales > Ophiocordycipitaceae > Ophiocordyceps > Ophiocordyceps unilateralis. The sequence continues at coordinate 22,612 of LAZP02000139.1, read as the reverse complement.
CCGATCTGTGGGCTTTCCATACTACATACTACACAGATTTAGAAGCAAGCGCCCTTGCGATGCCGTCACTCTGCTTTTCTCCCCCCTTTTTTATGTGTTTGTGATTATTATTATTTTTTACCCTGTCATGTTCTTTTTCCCGCGCGAAGCGGCGAGAGGCAGATACCACGAACAGGCATGAGAGCACTTGCGTCTAATTTATTGATTTATTTTTCAATCTTGTACCGAATGACTGTAACTACCTAGGTAGGTAGGTAGGTAGTTAATCGATAGGCATGCCCATGCCCGTCCTTGGCCCTCCTCAACTGATACGCCCAAAACGCCAGTCCCAGTCCGTTGCGAGACTGTCGAGGCATCAGTCGCAGTCTCGAGCTTTTCCCTTCATCGTCTGCCTCTCATTGTTGTATAATTTGCTGACATGCTCTTTTTGTCCCCCTCCCCCCCCCCCGACGACTTGGTCGTGTCCTGCAACACATAGCTGCCCCCAACTCCATCTGAGAGCATCGCATGTCCCGACGACGAAGACAACATCTTGGCCGCGGCCCGGTTTCCGGCACCGAATTACTACGTCTCACCTGGCTTCTTAGCGTTGCAGCTGACAATCTTGACCTTATCCGCCTGCACCGACTGGCTGCCGTTGTCCATCTTGAAAGTCACGTTCTTGATGAGAAAGGTCCAGACCTCGTCGCAGAACCGGTACGTGTCCAGACTGCCCTTGAATTGCAGCCGGCTCTTGACGCTCTTCTGAAGTGTCTCCGTGATGGCCTGGTCGAAGTTGCCCAGGATCTTCATCGCTAGTTGCGGGTTGATGCGTTCATCGCTAATGAGGTCGTCGAGGGTGTCTGTCAAAGCGAGCCCGATACTGTCAGAGAATTAAAAAAAAAAAAAATAGTCAGCCGCCTTCCCTTCCAATTCTTCTTCTCTTTTTTTTCTTCGGGGATGGGGTGTCGCCGAACCTGCTCCTACGGTAAAGCTCGTAGAATGACTGCGCACCCGTCGCCATGGTTCCTCAGTGCGGGAGCAAGGGAAGGCGCCCTTGCCGCCGCCCGCGCGAAGATTCTGTGCTTCGTACTATGTTGCTGCGTCTGCTGCACGTTACGGACGCCTGGAGAAGCCGAAGAAGATGCTCATGGATAGAAGGGAGGTCATGGAAGGAGGTGGTGCGAGAGAAATTGGTGGGGGAGAACAAGAGAGAGAGAGGAGAGAGGGAGAGGGAGAGGGACGTGCGCTGACTAATGAGTCAAGTTGTATCACGTGATACAATCAACCCCCCCAAGTGCGTCGTCCCAGCTGTCGCATCTTCAGCCAATGCTGCAACGCCTCAGCAGAGCCTCGCAACCTCACAGAGCCAGCCACCGTCACCATGAGTCTCAAGTATGGACTGGGCGGCGTCGGGTCTTTCCTGACCGTCGCCGGTGCCTGTATGCCCAAGCCTCACTCTCCAATCCTTCCCTTTTCCTTCGACTGATGGTGGCTCGCAGACATGCTATTCACCGGTAACGGCGAGGCCTTCAACGTCGGAGCTTTTCTCGAGTCCGTCTCTCCCTACGTCTGGGCCGATCTGGGGATAGCTCTCTGCATCGGTCTCTCCGTTGTTGGCGCTGCCTGGTAAGACTCTCTATTTGTGTCCCCCCCCCCCCATTTCTGTGCTGACGCCATCTTCAGGGGCATCTTCATCACCGGGTCGTCGATTCTCGGTGCGGGCGTCAAGGCGCCGCGCATCCGAACCAAGAACCTCATCTCTATCATCTTCTGCGAGGTGGTGGCTATCTACGGCGTCATCATGTCCATCGTCTTCTCCTCCAAGGTCGACCACGTCGTCGGTGCCGAGGCCTTCTCCGCAAATTCGTACTACACCGGCTTCGCTCTTTTCTGGTCCGGTCTGACGGTTGGTTTGTGCAACCTCGTCTGCGGCGTCGCCGTTGGCATCAACGGTAGCGGTGCTGCACTGGCCGATGCTGCCGATGCTTCGCTGTGCGCTGGCCCCCGACCTGGACCTTCCTGCGAATCATGTCGCTGATACTGGGACGCAGCTTTGTCAAAATTCTCGTCATCGAAATTTTCAGCTCTGTCTTGGGCCTATTTGGCCTCATCATCGGTCTGCTCGTCTCGGGCAAGGCGAATGCTTTCGGCAAGAACTCGTAGAGATGCTCACTACGCGGCCATAGAGCTGTATAGGTAGTTTCATGCCTGCCATACTGATCTTTCCCTTGGGCAAATGCGCAAGGGGCGGGGCGGAGGTGAAGGAATAATCGCGCGCGCACGCGGACACCGTCATCTGCATAGCTACGCTTCAGCATTGCTGGCCCGGCATGGCGTTCCGGAAATGGGCCTCTGGGGATACATATATTTATTCTACCTGTACCACCAGCCAGCCTAGCTCGATATGTGCCTTGGCCAGAAACAGGGAGAGTTTCAAGTCGTCATCTGTTCATATTGTGCACACCTCGTCACCATCATCGCGAGTACAGGGACCTCCATCTTGTCCTGTCCTGTCCTCTTTTTTTTTTTTCTGGTTGTCCCCAGTGGCCTGTGCTTCTCTCATAAGGTCGTTAATCATGGCCAAATCAAGGCTCGCTCGACCCTCATGGCCCCGTGATGGCGCTCATCAGTAAAACGTTGACCTTGTCGCCCTTTTTCATTTTCCCATTTCCTGCTGGCAAGCAGACCAGAGCGTTGGCCGACCGGAGACTGCCGACTTTGGAGCTCCGCTGCCCGCCGGTGCTGCTAGCCTTCAACAGCCCGTCCCGGCCGACGGACACGACGGCGCGGTGATATTCCGGCCGCACGTCCATGGCGAAGTCGTGGGCCAAGATGGCGGGGACTTTGGGCAGACCGACGGGCGAGATGCCGCATTGCCTGTGCAGCGCCGGCAGAACGAACAGGTGGAACGTCACCAGCGCAGACGCCGGGTTGCCAGGCAGGGAGAAGATGACCTTGGGGACGCGCTGGCCGGCGTCGTCCTTGACGGGGATGGTAGCAAACGTCGTCGGCTTGCCGGGTTTCATGGCGACGCGGCCGAAGTGGATGGTGCCGCCCAGGATGCGTTCGATGGTCGGCTTCAGCAGGTCCAACTCGCCCATGGACACGCCGCCCGTGGTGACGAGCATGTCTGCTTGTCGGAAGCCGCTTCGTAGTGTCTCCTCCAGTGTGCCGGTTTTGTCCCTGGCGATGCCGAGGTCGACGACGTCGAAACCCCATTCCTTGGCAGCCGAGATGAGAGTGATGCGGTTCGTATCACGGACCTCACCCAGTCTCAGCGGCCCGGGTTTGCCGTACTCGACGATCTCGTCTCCGGTCGACAAGACACCGATGACAGGTCGTCGATAGACCTTGACATTGGTCACCCCGACGGCGGCAAGTAGGCCAATCTCGCCGCCTACGCCGGTGATCTGCTCGCCCTGTTCCAGGATGACGGAGCCTTCCTTGACGTCGCTGCCGACTTCGCGGACGTTTTCGTCCTCCTTGATGCCAATGACATGCATCTCGACATCTTTCTCCTCTGTCCCATCGTCAGTCATGACCTTGAGCACCGTGTCCTCGACCATGATGACGGACGTAGCCCCCGGCGGCAAAGGGGCGCCGGTCGTGATCCTCGCAACTTGGCCTTCCTTGAGGGGCTTCACCTCGCCGGGCGCAGCGTGCGAGACGGCGACGACTGGAAAGACTCCGGTCATGTTACCATCCTTGGGGACGACTATGGCGTAGCCATCAACGATGCTTGCCCTGAACGCGGGAACATTTTCCTTGGCCCTGACGGTCTCGGCCAGGACCGAGCCGATGATTCGTTCGTCGACGCTTCGTTCAATCACTTGTGGGCCGGGCGTGTGTTCGGCGATCACGGAGAGGGCTTTGTCAACGGATAACATGGGGTAGGGGGACTCCCGGTGTCGACGTGTAGGGCCCAGCTGCGGATTGTTGGAAAGCCCTTCGGCGTTCGGAATCGTGTGTCTTACAAGGTTTCCGTGTCCATGCTGGTGGTCGCGGTGATGATTATGGTCGTGATGGTTGTGCTCAGGGGCTTGCCTGGATGGCTGTTCTGTCGCTCGTTCAACGCCCGCGTCAGCTTCAAGCTTCTTGACACCTCCAGCGTGGAGCGACCTCGAGTCGGCGCCGGCAGCTTGGGCGCAGGCATGGGGAAGCGTTTTGATGATGGACTGCAGGTTCTCCTGGGCACCCTTTGGAGATCCCGGCAGAGTTACAATGATGGATCCGTTTCGAACCCCCGCAATTGGTCGAGACATCATGGCGACTTGATACGTCCTCATCAGCAAGAATGAGACGTCAAGAGAAGATGGGGCCGGCTTACACGGCGTCACTGACAGCGAGGCGGCCAGCATAGCGTGAACCAGACCCGGTGCTTTTTTATGAAGCAATGGATCGATGGCCTGTCGAGACTCGTTAGCAGCTTCTTCTTCCTTGGTATAAGAGGGGGAGGGGCAGTCACTTCCGGGGTGCTGTCGGCCACAGCGAAGCCAGTGCCCCCAGTGGTGATGATGAGATTGGGTGGACTAGAACCGTCGGCCCAGGCAATGACCTGGTGCTGAATGCGGAGCACATCATCGGGAACGATGGACTCGCCCACGACTTGCCATCTTCCGCCGCCATCGTCCTTGAAGACTTGGCGAAGAAGAGCAGCGGACGCGTCTGTGGATGGGTCCTGGGACGCCGTGGTCGAGACGATGAGGACAGTTGCCGTCAGGGGCTTTTCCTTGTCCATGATTGCTGGCAATTGGTGACCGTATCGTTGAAGTTTGCTGGTGATAGAAGAAGGCTGATATTGGGTTGTCGGTATGGGGAGGGGGGAGGAATGAGCTACTAGGATTAGTAGCCGGTCGCTGTTTGAGATCTGATGATGACGTTCGAGATCAACATCTAGGTGCGATATCGGACGCAGCCTTTCGTTTTCATGCTTTCTTACCCTGCCGGTGTGCGGAAGAAGCAATCGCCCCCGTCTCTAATCTGATGCGAAGTTGTCGAAGTGGGTGCTTGACGGGAGCTAGCGAGGCTGCCCGATCTAGGGTAGCCTAGCTTGTACCCCACTGAACCTCAACCTCCCTCATCAGCCTCAGCAATCTTCACCTTTACGTTTCCACTCGCCGCGCCTCCGGTGGCCGAATCACTGCCAATCATGGTTCGTATTAAGGAGAGATATCTCCTCGTTAACATCATCTATCCGCCAAGTCCCGGGAGGGCTTCCGGACGCGAGACCGTCGTGCCGGAACTGGTGGTTCAGCATCAGCCCACCGTTGATAAATTGACGCCGCCAGTGCTGCTCAAGGCGCTTCGAGCCGAGGTTGCTAATCTCTTTGGAGATTACGGGTCGGGGGCTCTCGAGGGCCACCTCTCAGGTGCGAGCGGCACCCCTTGGATATATTCATTGAACGACATCGCTGACCAGCCTAGTCAAATACCACGCCCTGGCCACCTCAACCTTTATTCTCAGATGTGCCAGAGCCCATTACAAGATGCTGTGGGCGGCTCTTACCATGATGACTCGCGTCCCCGTCAAAGATGGTCGGCTATGCATCTTCCGTGTCGTACGCGTCAGCGGCACCATGCGTAAGGCCGAAGAGGAAGCCATCCGGCAGGCCAGAAAGCTCATCCTGGCAGCTAAGGAATCGCCTCCCTCACCGGCAACGACAGCTCTTCCACCGCAAAATTTGAGAGGTCACGAAGCAGCCGAATGATGAAATGACGTCATTGCTTTCTTATCACCTGAACTCCGCTGTCTAGCGGCACAGACATATCCCCAAAGTCCGGATCGATGTCCATCTCGCCAGCCCCCGCGCTACTGGGAGTGGCAGGCTGAGATGGCTCCAGCCCCATCGCTTGCGCTTGCGCCTGCGCCGCCCTGGCTTGTTCTTCGTCGGCCTCGCGCTCGAGCCGGTCATACTCGTCCTTGTGGTCGACCCACCGCTCCTGGATATCTTTCACATCCGTCAATGACGCCTCGTTCCGCATGGTCACCGCCCAAATTGTGTCATTGGCCCCCTCGGCACCTCCGAAGACATATCCACCTGCACGATCGATGATGCGCAGCAGATGCATCATACTCTTCTTATTCTCAACCGCCAGAGCCTCATACCGCACTAAGCCGTAGCTCTCGATCATCTTGGCAATGGCTTCATTTAGCCGGCCAAACTTTTCGCTGCGCAGGGCCGGTGATTCCGCCTCGAGATAGGGCGTCAGATACGACAGATCGTCGACGTCGGTATAGAAATCGAGGTTCATGGGCAATTCATCGTACGATGAGACCTTGTCAATCTTGGACAGCACGTTGATATGGGGCATGTCCATCTGAATCATGGCGCGGAGGGATAAGAGAACATTGGAGATGTAGAGGGACGGCTGCGTGACACAGATGGAGTCGGAGAGGTGCACGCAAACGAACTGCAAAGGACCGCATGTCAACGATCTTTCCGACCGGATCAGAAATAGAGGATATACCCTGAAACCAGATTTCTGGAGTTTATAAAAGATGTTGCGGAGAGAGGCGTGGTGGGTGTAGAGCTCGACTTGACCTGGGCAGTCGAACAGGACATAGTCGTCACCAAACTCGGCCAGACCATCACGTAGCCACTCAAAGTTGTGCTCCAACTCTTCCAGGGCGTACAGAATTCCACCGTTCGGTCCGAGCCTATCCTCGCGCATGACGTCCTCCAGTTTGACCAAGTCGCGGATGTCGAGGGCGCAGGGGTAGTTGGTGTGAATGTTAGCCGGGTCGAGGTTCACAACGGACGAGGCTCGGCCAATGGCGTCCATGAACTGGTGCACTGCGGCGACGTCAGCCTGCACATCGTACGGGATGTTCCGGAAACTGACTGCCATCGCAATAGGTGCTTTTGCCGGAGCCTGGGCTGCCCAAGACGAGCTGTGCAAAGGGCATGTTGAAGGGATGAAGGGAAACGTCAAGGGCGCATGATCAGGATTGCATCTGACGGCCTGCGCCCGGCAACGGCGCACGATGTTGTCAGGCCGGCCGATCCATCAATCAAGATGCGGCTTCGTTGAAGAGATGGATGGATGTGTCAGCCAGTCTGTTATCGGACAAATCTCGAGCCGGGCAGCCGAGTGGGGAGGAGGGGGAGGGGCCCCCTTGCCAAAGGGAGCAGCTCATAAGCTGTCTAGGACACGAGACAAAAAGTTTGCCCCTGCCTCTTCCCTCCTCTCCTCTCCTGTCCTCTCATCTCCTCTCCTCCTCCTTCAAGGCGCTTAACCGGCCGTCAAGCGCCGCAACGCCGACCATGCGCACTCTCTCCAAGCCATGGCTTCGGATCCTCGGAATGCTGCCGACGGCGTCGCGCAGAGCCTCTCCGCCGCCGTGGTCTCGTCGACTGTCTCGCTGTCGGCTCCCTTGAGTACGGTGACGCCCATGGCAGCCGCCGGCGGCGTGTCCGGCTGGTTTGGCCTTATCGGCTGGCTGCTGCTGGCCGTCATCAGCCTCATCTCGACTTTGTTGTACTGGGTGATCCGTATCGCGACGCTCAACGTGCCCCGAATCCTCTTTACCTTGTTCTCAACTAGCTGGACCGTGACGATGAATGCCACGACGCTGTAAGCTCATCTTCTTGAATCACTTCGCTCAACGCTCACTTTCTTCCTAGAATGCTCATCGTGGCGGCCGTTGTGTCGGCAGTAAGCTGGGTTGTGAGATATCGCATCCTCAATATGTACTCGAGGCTGCCCCCCGAGCCCCAGCGCAAGGAGCCCGAAATCGACCTCTTCCCGGACACGCAGGAGGGCGGTGCAAAGCTGGGCATCTCCAACTACCTCGATGAATTTCTCAGCGCCATCAAGATCTTCGGCTACCTCGAGCGATCCGTCTTCCACGAGCTCACCCGAAGCATGCAGACGAGGAAACTGATCGCGGGAGAGACCATTAACCTTGAAGACGAAAAAGGCTTCTGCATCGTCGTCGACGGCGTCGTTGAAATCTTTGTCAAGTCCGCCCGCAATCCCCGTGCCACAGTTCGCTCCCAGCGCCACGACGTGGAGGAGTCGGGCGATGAAGACCTGGCTCCGGGCCAGCAGCGCTACCAGCTCCTGACCGAAGTGCGCAATGGCGCCCCGATGTCATCGCTCTTCTCCATCATGTCCCTCTTCACCGAGGACGTCAAGTTGCATCTGCACGATGACGAAGCGCTCCAGATGCCGCAATCCAGTACCAGCGACTATCCGCATCACGGCTCCTTCCGGCCAGGCGACTCTCGAGAGGCCTCCAACGTGCCCATTTCGATGCCCACCTCGCCCCATTTTGACCAAGGCGCGAATGTCTCCGGCGGCATGCCTGGCCATGGTGCCTCAGCGCCAGCCGGCTTCGTCAGGGCTACGTCTAGTATCCCTCACATGTCCCTCGATACGCCAAACTTCCCGTCGGCGAGCTCGGCGCAGAGGCCTGGCTTGCCACATCGAATGACCTCGAGCTCTGCCCATCCGGACGTGCTCGCTCGAGCCACGGTGGATACGACTATCGCCATAATCCCCGCGAGCGCGTTCCGTCGGCTCATCCGCATCTATCCCAAGGCCACGTCGCACATTGTCCACGTCATCCTGTCCCGCTTCCAGAGGGTGACTCTCTCGCACGCCTTCAAGTACCTCGGCCTGACCAGCGAGGTGCTGCAGACGGAGAAGAGCATGGTCAGGTTCACCGTGTGCCAGCTGCCTAATATGCTACGGGGTGATGCTCTGAAGAGGCTCAAGGAAAAGTTCAGTCGGGAGCGCGAAAAGATTGGAAAGGACGAGGAGGCCAATGGTATCGCTCTGCACAATGCCGCGGCCACTCGCCGACGGCGATCCAGCAGCACGACGCTCCGCAAGGAGGCCATGCTCATTTCCATGGCCAAGAAGCGAATGCCTTCGGCAGCAGTCACCAGCACGCCTCTCCCGCCACGAGACCGTGCGCCGACGCCCGACAACCGGTCCAACCCGGGCGATCTGCTGACATTTACCCAACTTGCACGCGCGGCAGGACGCACGGCGGCTCCCTGGCCGGGCATGAGCCCCTTACTCAACCCGTCGGTCGACGTGTTGAATCCGCTCGACTCCAAGTCGTTTAACCCATTCGACTCTCAAAAGCACGCGCGGATATCTATCGACCCGCGCGAGTCTGCCGATGAAGACAACCTCTTCCGAGCCTCGATTCTCGAGTGCATGTTTACCTCTCTAGGGCTAGGTGGCGGCGGCACTGCGTCCGGAGAGGCCGAGTCCATCGAAGGGTCGCCCAGACTGGTCTCCATTGACCCGCGGCGCACCAAGGCGCTTTACACGAGTAATGCCTTTGGCTTCATCCCGCCCTTCGAAGGCTCGGGCGATGGAGACACGGAGTCCATAGCATCGAGTGGAGTGGCAGTTCACACGCCCCCGAGCACGCATGTCCTGGCAAACGAGATGAGGGACGACCTTGAGGTTGTCTTCTTCCCCAAGGGCTCCGTTCTTGTCGAGCAGGGGGAAAGGAATCCCGGCCTGTATTACGTCGTGGATGGCTTCTTGGACATTGGCACAAGCATCGGTACGAGCAGCAGTCGGAACTCACAGAGCGTGCTTGAAAAGTCCGGCTCGGATCACGTCAGGGTAGATGCTCGCGCATCGGATGCTGGCAAAACCGCCAGTGACGGCTCAGGGGCCGATAGGCAAGTTGGCGGCCGCCGAAGCGTGGCCCTTGTTAAGCCCGGCGGGTTAGCCGGATACATTGGGAGCATATCCTCGTACAGGTCCTTCATCGACGTGGTGGCCAAGACGGATGTCTACGTCGGCTTCCTGCCCCGGTCCTCTCTGGAAAGAATCGTGGACAAATATCCCATTGTGCTCCTGACGATGGCCAAGAGGCTGACGCACATCCTGCCGCGGCTGATCCTTCACATCGATTTTGCGCTGGAATGGGTTCAAGTCAATGCCGGTCAAGTCATCTATCACGGCGGCGACGAGAGTGACGCCATCTACATTGTTCTCAACGGCCGTCTGCGGCTGGTCGACGACGCCAAGGACGGCAAGATGACGGCGCTCGCCGAGTACGGCCAGGGCGAGAGCGTGGGCGAGCTCGAGGTGCTTACGGAAACGGCTCGGGCCGGCACGCTGCACGCTATACGCGACACGGAGCTGGTCAAGTTTCCTAGGACGCTGTTCAACAGCCTGGCGGAGGAGCACCCCAATATCACCATCAAGATTTCCAAGATTATCGCCTCGCGCATGAGGGCAGCAGTCGACGATGCGACCCAGAGCAGTGTGAAGCAGGCTGGTGCGGGCGCGAGCGACAACCAGAGTAAGGCGACAATGAACCTGCGGACGGTGGCTATCTTGCCGGTGACGGCGGGCGTTCCTGTCGTGGAGTTTGGAAATCACTTGATGAACGCGCTGGCTCAGGTCGGGCCGCCCAACGGAGCCATGTCACTGAATCAGGCCGTTATTCTCGGTCATCTAGGCAAATATGCCTTTAACAAGATGGGCAAGCTGAGGCTGTCCCAGTATCTGGCCGACCTGGAGGAGAAGTTTGGCCTGGTGGTATATGTGGCAGGTAAGCCCATGTTTCCTCTCCTCTCTCTATGAATGTGTTCTCTTTGCTGCATGATGACAAGATCAACACCATGAGCGACAAGCCGATGATGTCTATTATCTTAACTCTAATTTTTTCCTGATTTGCTACTTTTTCTTGATACTGGCCAGACTGAATTGAAGGTGGTCGGAGTAATCTAATACGCTCTCGGCCGCAGACACCAGCGTCAACTCTCCGTGGACGCAGACGTGCATCACGCAGGCTGACAGCATCTTGCTCGTGGGCCTTGCAGACGGATCGCCGGCCATAGGCGAGTACGAACGATTCATGCTCGGGATGAAGTCGACAGCCCGCAAGACGCTGGTGCTCGTCCACGCCGAGAGGTACTCGAGGCCGGGTCTGACCAGGTCCTGGCTGCGTAACCGGATGTGGATCAACGGCGGACACTACCACATCCAGATGGCCTTCATGACGAACCCAATGCCGGTCCATCCGCCGTCCAAGAAGCTGGGCCAGGCGCTCAAGGAGCGAGTGCAGGTGTTGCAGGCGGAGATCCAAAAGTACACGTCGAGAAAGGTGCACCACACGGCGTATTACTCGCCTGACAGCGCGTACAAGGGCGATTTTCACCGGCTGGCGCGCCGGCTCTGCGGCAAGTCGATCGGGCTGGTGCTCGGCGGCGGTGGTGCCCGGGGCATGAGCCTGATAGGCATCATTCGGGCCATGGAAGAGGCCGGGATCCCGATCGATGTCGTGGGCGGCACGTCGATTGGGGCCTTTGTGGGCGCCCTGTACGCGCGGCACGCCGACGTGGTGCCCATGTTCGGCTTCGCCAAGAAGTTCGCGGGCCGAATGGCGAGCCTGTGGCGGTTTGCGCTGGATCTGACATACCCATCGGCTTCGTACACGACGGGCCACGAGTTCAACCGCGGCATCTTCAAGACGTTTGGCAACATGCAAATAGAGGACTTCTGGCTCGAGTTCTACTGCAACACAACCAACATCAGCAAGAGCCGGGTCGAATTCCACACGAGCGGCTACGCCTGGCGCTACATCCGGGCGTCCATGTCTCTGGCCGGCCTGCTGCCGCCGCTGTGCGACGAGGGCAGCATGCTGCTGGACGGGGGCTACGTCGACAACCTGACGGTGTCGCACATGAAGCGGCTGGGCGTCAACACCATCTTTGCCATCGACGTGGGCGCCCTCGACGACGACACGCCGCAGACGTACGGCGATTCGCTCTCGGGCGTATGGGCGTTCTTCAACCGATGGAATCCGCTGTCGGCGCACCCGAATCCGCCGACGCTGGCCGAGATACAGGGCCGGCTGGCGTACGTGTCGAGCGTCGACGCGCTCGAGCGGGCCAAGACCATGGCGGGTTGCGTCTACATGCGGCCGCCCATCGACGAGTACGGCACGCTCGACTTCCACAAGTTTGACGAGCTGTACAGGTTGGGCTATAAATTCGGCGTCGACTTCTTTAGCAAGCTTCGCGAGCAGGGCGCCTTGCCGGTGACGGAGGAGACGGGGGCCAAGGAGACGATGCGGCGGACGACGGCACCGAGACGGGCGAGCATATAGAAACATAGAGCGAGGTGTGGATGTGATGGGTATTAAAAAGCATCGCTGCGGATATATGTGGATGGCGGTGCGGTATATAAAAAGAGATGTGGTTGGGAGTCTGTCTGAGAAGCGCGAGGATTGACGAGAGTCGTTATGCCGCACTTTCGAGTGAGCGGCAGATGTTCTCCTTGATGGAGGCAATGTCGGACTCCTCCATGGCGAGAAAACGAATCTAGGGCCCCGGTCAGCCAATTGCCACTATCGAGTAGTGAGCGTCCGCGTCCTCTCACTCACCAGCTCGTCTGGCCCGGTGCTTCCGTACAAGACGGGATCCGAGATGCTGGCGGCGATTCCCTTGGTTACCCTATCCTCCCAAACGCCGTCCCAGTTCCACTCGGGTGCCTGGATAGAGTCCCGGCTCGACGTCTCTGTTGTCGGTTTCGCGTCGGCTAGCCTCCCCAGGGCGCGACGATGGGTTCTCCAGGCATGCCAGGCCCCGGGATTCCCGGCGGCCTCGAGGGGTAGGGAATCGAGGACTTCCTCGTCGTCAAAGGAGCTCCGAATGTATTTTAGAATCTGGTAGATGGACACGCGCTGGGTTCTCGTCCGCTTCGAACCGGGCGCGACCCGTGCGGCGGACTCGGGCGAGCCGACGGTGGAAGGAGCACGACTGGTCTGGGCCGACGGAGAAGCGAAAGTCTGCTCGCCAGGGGGGGGCCGTCGGCCGCGCCCGAACCAGTGCGGGAAGCCGTGTCGGAGACTGAAGCCGCCGGGCGGCAGACGCTCCTCGTCGCGGGCACTGACGGTTCCGTTGACTTGGATGTCGGTGGTGTACATGTAGGTGGTGAGGGGCGATATCAGGGGATGGAACATGTCTGTGGAAAAGGTGACGAGAGGCGGCAGCGCAGGAAAGGCATCCGGAAACGATATTTGGAATCGGAGGACCGCCTGGGCATAGGGACCGTCGCGAACGAAGAGCACCGCCGTCCACAGCGTGGCATCTCCCGGCGTCAGGCTGACGAAGACTCCCTCGGGACATGCCTGCTTCAGACTGACGCTGGCGAGGCTGTGTGTGAGTCGGACGTTTGGGCGGAAAGAGGTGGAAGAGGGGAAAGTCATCTTATGCTTACAACTCGGACAATAGGTGTTGTCTTCGCAGAGACGGGAGCGCGTCGGTCGAGAGGAATTTAGAGGATGACATGGTTGGCTAGGTGGTTCCGGGTAGGACGATGAGAGGCTGCGTTTCATCCGAGTCGCGATGGAACGTTGGGGGGGGGAAGACATAGTAGAAGACTATAGTAGTAGGAGGCGAGGGCGGTGAGCGATTCTGCCAGACCCTGCTACGGGCTACACCTAGGAGTTAATCGTACAATACTCGTCATATGCCATATTGACTCTCAACTTGCTTGGAGTCTGAACGCGCTTTTTTGGGGGGGAGAGGAGGGCTCTCCCCTGTATTTTCATGACGCAAAGCCCTTCGTCACTGACCCAAGCGCTTCTCCACCTTGACGGCCTCCTGCGAGCGGATGTTGGCAACGTCGCCGCGGGTGGCGTTGTACGCTGCCGTCACCTGGTTGAAGGGATTCTCGGGGCTCTTGTCAAACTCCTTCCTGATCCTCTGCTTGCGCTGCTCGAGGCGCAATCCGACTCCGCTGCCGTCTGCCTTCATCTCCTGCAGTCGACGGTCCTCATACTTTGCGTAGGCGGCCGCGAATCGCTTCTCCGGATGCTTATCAATGGCGGCGGCGGCGTCAGACCCGGCCGTTAGAGAGAGGGCGTCGAGGGCGTTGTCGATGCCGGTGGCGTTGAGCGTAGTCGCGGCCGCATCGTCGTCGAGCTGCGCAAGGTCGAGACCGCGCGTCTTCTTGACGGGGGCCTTTGACTTCTTGGGCTCGTCGCGGCCGCCGACGTTGGCCTCTTCCTCCCGAAGGAGGGCGTCCTTTTCCGCTTTTTTCCGTGCCTGCTCGGCCTTTTTGGCGGCTTCCGTTTCCCTATGTACAGCATTCAGCGCGGCCGCGGGCAAGACGCCGACTTGTGTGTGTCCGCACCTTTTTGCGTTACTCTTGGCTCCCTTGGACCACTTGTCCGCCTCGGCCGCCTCGAGCCGTGACTCTTGGACGGCGGCTTTCTGTGCGGCGGCCTCGGCCTTGCGAGCGTTGCCCGCCACCTTTTTGCTGTTCTCGCCCTTTTTGCCCGCCATGACGATACGTAGTCGAATGACTGTGGCGTTCGGTCGCGGCTCGGCCTTGTTTGGTGCGACGCTCGGGACGATCGGGGGCGACTTGATGAGGTAAGGCGGCCGGGCGGTGATATCGGAAGCGGTCTGGTAATATAGGGACGGGTCCCTCGGGATAGGGCCGAGCCCCTGCTTATTGGGGCATTGAGAAGTTGCAGTAGGACGACAGCGGTAGATGGATGTTGTGGGATGAGGGAAGAGATGAATCAACGCCTACCTGCCTTGGCTACCTACATACCTACCTAGGTATGGCGAATATTCGTGCCGAGTCTGTGCAGCATCCTGTGCCTACCGACCTACCCTATGTACGAGATGGAAACTACCTACTCTGTTCACTCCCGACACCGTGGTGCTGCCTCTCACCGTTTGCTCCACAGTTATCGACTCATTCTGCTTGCTTTGATGATTATACTCCCGTCACATTCTATGTTCGTCCATGTCAACACAACGGCATCAATCATCATGCGGCGCGGCATCACTTCCGCCTCATCTTGACGACAATGCTTTACTAAGCACGTGCAGCGTCGCACTTGTCGATATCGCGGGGCTCCGGAACGACCAACGACGAATAAGACGTCGTCTCGCCAACCCCATCATCCATCGAGGCTGTGACGACGGAACATGACAGTCCCAAGTACCTGCCCAGCTGTCCATACCGCTACTAACCGGGGGACCTTCACGGTGAGTTTTTTTTTTTTTTTTTTTTTCATGCGGTCGATTCCACAACCGGAAGCCTCGTTAAGGCTTCATGAATGCTCGCCTTGGCTAGACGACCACCTTGCCGGGCGGCCGCCCGCCGACCGGGACATGGGCTCCTGGCGATACGGGCCTTGATACGGTGCCGTGCAGTATTCCACCCCCCCCTCGCCCCCCCCGCGGCGGCTGGGGAGGGCGGTGCTGTATCCCCGCGGCTGGGGAAGGGCGCCTCTTCCGCCCTCTACGGTGCCCATGTGCCGGTTTCCGTTACACTGCGGGCGCCTAATTACTTTGTTCAAAGAACCTCAATGACGCCCTTGCTCCAAGACGGAGATGGCGTGGCCGGAATCTACTGGCTCCCCCGGTTTGCAGTCGGGCCTCTCTACGAGCCGCGTGCGGTCGAGACCCAGACATCTTTCCGCCGGGTGATTGCCACCGGGTGGCGGGAGGGCCTTCTCCGTCACTCTTTTCGGCCTTTGTTCTACCGGGTGCGCTTGCTGACGGGCTTGTTCAATGCCGCCCCTGGCCGCGTACTGCGGCTTAAGCCAGCTCTTGTCACGAGTGACGACTACCGTCGTACAGGCATGCAAGCTTGATACAGCATGGGGGACAGAAAAATAAGCGAGGCGAAACATGTCAATATGTCTCGCTGCCTGTCTCTCGGTTCCCCTCCCCTCGCCCTGGCTGTGAGGCCTCGCAACGGTCTGACAGGATAAGGCTCGCAACAGTCTTTTCTTCCGCCCACTTCCCTGCCAGCAGAGCGCGAGCTTCTCCCTGCTTCCCTGTCAACGGACTAATGATTGGCATTTCAAGGTGTGGCAGCCCCGAAGGGTTTTTTTTTCTTATTTCATAAAAAACAGACCCAACAGAGCCTCAGCCGGTTGTGTGGCGTAACGTCACAGACGGGAGTCTACAGGAGTCTCGCCGTTTCCTCGCCATCGCATAATTGGTTGTTGCAGGGCAGTAACCTCGATGAAGTGGCCAATCGGGTATTCCATATACTGGCTCCTGTCACAATATGGTATAGTGACACATCAAGCTTACCCATTACCCAGGGCTTACATACGTAGCAAGCATCTTCGCGCAAGCTCGTGCTTGAACATGCGAGAGCGATACTAGGATTCGTAGGTTGTTTCGAGACGAAATCGGCCGCCATATCGTCGACGATAAGTAGTATGCGGGACCACTCGGGAGGCCCTTCAAAAGGCCCGTGACGTCGGCACGGCAGTATAGGATGTATGTATGTAGGCATGCATGTATGTGTATGTATGTCGTAGGTATGTTTGTCGCAGGCAAGGTACTGTTGTAGGCAGTCGTCGGCATGCATGATTGGCGTGCACAAGTAATGCATGCTCATGTGCATTCGGGAGACTCCAAGAAGCAGGGTCCCGGCAGGGGCTCCGGGCCTCCGAGTGGCATGGGATGCAGTCGCCGACTCGCCGATCATGAAGACGGGTGATTGGATCGTCAACTACCACCTACCACCTACCACCTATCACCTACCACCTACCACCTATCACCTACCTACTTCCTATCAACCAGGGAAACGTCTGTTTGTCATCCCGTGTGGGGGGGGATTGTTGTTTACAAACCGCGATGCGATGCTCACGATAATGATTTAAAAAAAGAAGGCGGCGAAATTGCTGGCTGCCGTCTTATGTAATACGGCGGCAACGTGCAGGCAGTAATTGCGACGCCCTCCCTTTCCCACATTCCCACATTCCCGTCGGGAGAGCACCAACTGGACGAAAATCTTCCTTCCGCTGCCTTCCCATTCGTCCGGCCCTTTACCCAAGGAGCCGCGGGCTTCGAGTTCGGTGACGATGGACTCGGCTGATCCCAATCTGCACGCAGCAACCACGAATCACATGGCTGCTGCGCGAGGCAACTACCTACCCCAAGTGTGTCGCACAAAAACGAAGCCTGCTACGGCTACTGCTACGGCTACTGCTACGGCTACTGCTACGGCTACTGCTACGGCTACTGCTACTGCTACGGCCACGCCCTCTCCAATCGAAGCCTTCGAGAAGGTCTCACCCTCCAGACAAGCAGCATATCCACCTGCTGGACGAGGCAAGCCGCTTCGACCATCCACGTCGCACCTGCACGATGCTGTGCTGATGCCCTTCTGCCCCTTCCCTGAGCTGCCTTCCAACGGATCCGTCCATGTCTTATGACCGAACCGACGCGTGCCTTGCAGCCATGGTCTCGGCCTTACCCTGTGTACGCGCCTACGATCATCTTTACCCCGGATGGGGGAAACGTTGCTCTTTAAGAGAGAGATTGACTTCCACACGCCCCCTCCCCCGGAGCCTAGTCGATTGAGTGTATGTGTATGTATGTATGTACCTTTGGGCCGCGAATCCTTTCCTCTCCCTTCTTCCCCTCCCCTTTTTGCCTCGTCAGCTACCATCACCGTCATGAATGACGATGGCCTACCCATCCAAGTATAGTAAGTATCACGTTTCACGCAGCAATACACAGCAGAAAACCCATACATAAATGGCCGATCAGATCAAGCCCAGATCACCGGACTGCCAGCCACCCGCCTTGCAGATCATGTCATGTTTAAGGCTTGGTTGTCGGCTAGGGCGTAGGGAGAGATGCTGGTACGAGATGTGATGGCGCCATGCAGCGGGCGCTCTGAGCGCCACTTTACCACTACAAGTACAGTGCAGTGGCAAGTCCAATTACATACCACACCTACCTACCTACCTACCTACCTACCTACTTACCTATTCTCCGGCTTCGAGGCCTCCCCCCCCCCCTGAGCCCGGGAAGCAACCAGGGGGTGCGGAAGGGGGGCCCCGTTATCGTTACACAGATTAGCCCCCGGGGAAGCGAACCGGATTTGATCGGGACCGGGTAGCCGGGACAGCTCCCCGGAGCGGATAACCGCATGTCGGCCATTTGGGGGCATCTCACCTCGCGCTTCCGCTAGCGAAGGTAACAACGAGGATCCGTTGGCCGCTCCAATCTCGCCAAGTCGGAGCAGCTAGCGACATGTCCTGTCGGCTCCTCGCACGGAACGGCTGCCGGCGAACAGTTCCAACAGCAAAGACTAGCGGTGAAGAGGACGGGAGCAGACGTGGGTGCTTTATGCTCAGTCGCTCGGTGGCACGACAAGCAAGAAAAGGACGTCTATGACGAACGACTTGCAGCGCTGCGCTGTCCTGCGTCGACACACCATCTACAGACAGCACGCTATTGAGGGATGGGCTGCGAAACGTCGGCCGTGTAACCCAACGGCCGTTCGCCAGAGGGGGC
This sequence comes from Ophiocordyceps unilateralis, assembly GCA_001272575.2. Taxonomy (NCBI): domain Eukaryota; kingdom Fungi; phylum Ascomycota; class Sordariomycetes; order Hypocreales; family Ophiocordycipitaceae; genus Ophiocordyceps; species Ophiocordyceps unilateralis. The sequence goes on along the minus strand of LAZP02000139.1, from coordinate 4,358 downwards.
GGGCATTGCTTTTATGACGGGGTATGACCAAGTCGTCGGGTTTGACAGAGCCATGAGCCTGCTGTCGGCTTCCCACTGTTGGTATTGCTGCATGTCATGCATGCTTGCCACATGTACGAGAACGTGGTGCACGGTCGGTACTTACAGCCTGACGAGGCACGGCGACGAGCAGGGAGACGAGGTCAGCGGACGCCAACCGGCTTGCGTCTCTTACCAACCGACGCTTCACCGATCAGTCGAGCGTTGGGCGAGCCATAGTCCATCATCGCCTCGGCCTGCCCATTGGCAACGCAAGTTGGCTACTGCTGCGCTGCGTCTTGGCCGTTGCCCGATGATGATTCGGCCGGCCAGTCGGAAACGTTGATTGCCAGCGAAGCACACGAACTAACGCAGATCAATCGGGTTTAGCAAGAGGCAAAAACGGACCACGGTCCACGCCGTCACCGTTAGCTACCGTCGACGACAAACGGTTACCAGGGGGGCGTGTGCGAATACTGCCCAGGGCTGTGGAGCTTCGGCGGGAGCTCCGCTGCGAGCCCAGAGCACCGGACTGGATCAACCGAGACCTTTGGTGGCTGCCAGCGAGCCAGGGTTCTCCAGGATGCAATGGAGCCTCCTCCTCCATCAGCGCCCGATCCGTGGCGCATACACGGCAAACATCGGAAAGGAGAAGAAAAAAAAAAATTAAAGGGGGAGAGAAGAGGGAGATTACAAAGCTCGCTCAGCTCTTGGAAATTCCCATCCGGGATCATCCTTGATGCTCGCCATGCAACGCGGCGTGAGAATGGCCGGCACCGGGTCCCAGGCCCCCGGGCGAGTAGCGGCGGCATGTCGGTGGGCGAGTGAGACAGACCCTTGCTTCGCCGAGGCAAAAAGAGGCACTTGGAGAACCAGACGAAGGCCTAAGCCGGGTCATCTTTCAGCTTTGCGTCAGAGGGGGGAGCACGGGACTTGCCCACGTGGCCCGGCTCGCACACGACGCCGGAGTGTCGACCGGATAGCTGCCTGTTCGAGGTGTATACGGGCGGACGGCAGAATCGGGGCGGCGGGCGGGGCTGACGTTCCGGCGGGGGTTGAACGCCCGGGCCCGGACACGCAGGCCGGGGGAAAGACTAATGCCTCAAACGTGGAGGCAAAACCCCGCTGTGTGACGGGACAAGGACGACGGAGGTTGACGTTGACGACGAGACACACATGCGCGCACACACACACACACACATACGCACACACACACATACGCACACACACACATACGCGCACACACACACACACAC
>LAZP02000138.1:2889-39067 GCA_001272575.2 Ophiocordyceps unilateralis | reverse complement strand
GGGGGGGGGGGGGGGGCACGGCTACCTCTTTGCTGACTCTTTGTATCTGTCAGGTCTCGCTCATCGACGTGCGAAATCAGGTTTCCGACCGGAGAATACACGCCTACATGCCCATGTATTTCGTCTGGGGGAGGAAACCGCTTCCCGGCGAGGCGGCGGCGTCGACGCCCTCCTAGAATTGGCTCTGAGGTGGTGAAGTGGCCGAATGAAGATATCAGGACATGAGCACGTGGGAAAGGACGAGACGAGCATGTCCCTGCTTGCTTTTTTTTTTGTCTGGCTCTTTTGAACCTGAAGCAACTTGCCGACATCTCTCGTTACACCCCCCTCCGCCGTCATTATCTCCCCCCCCGGGGTCAGGCTCCCTCACCCCCTAAAAAATAGTCGTACGTCTTTCTTACGACTCAGGCTTCAGCAGCCATTCAACCTCGCGCACCGCTTCCGGCGGGAGCAGCTCCGCGCAGCGTCGACGAGACAGAAACTCATGGTCGTCGTACTCGAAGCCTGGGACGACGGTCTCGAAGACGAGAAGGTCACAGCTTGGGCGATGCTGCTCATCCTCCGTCGGCAGATAGCTCGCCTTCCAGACACCCCCCTCAACAACCCAGCTCATCCTCTCCCCAGCTTTAACATCAGGCCCGACGGCGAAGCTCTCAACCTGACCGCCAGGATGGATGAGGACATAGCGGCCCCTACCACGGATCCAGGTATGGACGATGCGGCCCCGGTTGCGATGGAAGATACCAACGGGCCGGCAGGGAGTCAGGTAGTAGAATATGGACGTCGAAAGGCGGCGGAAGGCTGGATCGAAGTCTGGTCGACGATGGCCGCCGACGAGGGTGAGTGTCTTGGCGGAGAGGGGCGTTGTCGGGTAAGGGCTCGGAATGAGGGTGGGGGATGAGTCGATCTGAACGTAGTAGCCGCCTTCGATGTGTTGCTCGAGGCCAAGGGAGTTGATGAGGGCTTGAACCGGGGGAGGCTCGGTGGTAGGGGTTAGCGGAGGGGGGACGATGGACTCTGACGCTGCCATTGAGAAGGAGGTGATGGGGAGAGAGGAGAGAGGAAAAGTCTGGGTAAGTTTGGGCGAGATGGAGAAGAGTTTGACTCCTAAGGGCTAGAGGGCGGGGGGAGGGAGAGAAGACTACGGCGACCTGGTGTAACGATAAAGCAGCTTTCAAGGGTTAGGGGGGGGAGAAGACTGCGGTGACTTGGTGTGACCATAAAGCAGCTTGCTAAGACTGGTAATGAGAGGTGGAAAGATATTGAATGCAAGCATAGCAATCTAAGACATTGCTTCGCACCGCCTCGCTTCACAACGGGGAGTCATGGCGCTTTTTTTTTTACGTCAAGCGGCTAGGGAATCAAGTCAAGCTACGTAGGAACGACGGAGCAACGAATGAAAAACATGTTACAAATCATGAAGCCCGGGCCATGGAGGACCGGAGCCGACCGTATTCCCGGGCTTAGTCGACGACGTCGTCGGGGCCGCGCGACCCGGGCGGAGGTCTTTCGGAGCCGTGTAGTGGGTCCCGGTGCTACTATCAGGTAACTACCTAGCAAGGTAAGTACCCGTCCACCTAAATACTAGGGGCAGGTACTTAGGCAGGTGGGTAGTTCGCGCCGGAAAATGCCTCCTTACTAACCGACCAATCCCTATTCCGCACTCCGAGCGAGTTTGGCCACTTGACCACCTCGTCATCCTCCTCTCTCTCTCTTTCTCTCTTTCTCTCTCTCTCTCTCTCTCTCTCTGTCACTCTTTCTCTCTCTCTCTCTTTCTCTCTGCGCCCTCAATGGCCCTCACGCGCCACCTTCTGCGCTGGCGCGCCCTCCGACCATTCTCGCACCTGAGTGGACCCGGGACCAGTCGGGCGGCGAAGACGACGATTGCGGCTCCGCGTCGGCGACACGGTCGACTCTTCACCAGCACGGGAGGAGGAGGAGGAGGAGGAGGAGGAGGAGGAGGAGGAGGAGGAGTTTGCGTCGCTGCTGCTGCTGCTGCGGCGCTGGCGTTTTACCTTTGCTTGTCGGACACGGTGGAGGGCACGGGCAGGAGACGGATTAACTTCATTCCTACCTCTCTCGTCGCTGACGTCTTTGCTGATTCCGACTGGCAGATGATGCAGGATCAGTTGGATAGGGGCGGCTTCCTGCTTGATGACGGGGATCCGCGGGTGGATGCGGTTGAGAGGGTGCTGCGGCGGCTTGTGCCTGTGTGTGGCATGGAATGGAATTGGGTTATAGAAATCATTGACGGAGTCAGTAAGCCCTCCCCTCTTTCCCTTCCTCCCTCCCCTTGCCCATCCATCATCCAATCTCTCCCTTCTCAACAACTAAGCAATGACGGCCTCTTAGACGTTGTCAACGCCCATATCTTCCCCAACCAAACAATTTTTCTCTACACGGGGCTCCTGGAACTCTGCCAGTCCGAAGACCACCTTGCCGCTATCCTAGGCCATGAGCTCGCGCACGCCGCATGCCGACACAAAGAGGAGCAAATGTCAGCCGCCGTCGTGGTGACGTTGACGACGGGCTGTTTTTTCTTCGCCACCGGCCTCGTCTCCGGCTTGTTCATGTTTACTATCTGGAGTCTTACCGGCGGTTACATCTTACCGAGATTGTTACTCGACATGCCCATGGGTCGGAGGCAGGAGTCGGAGGCGGATTATATCGGGTTGATGATGATGGCTGACGCTTGTTATGATCCGAGGGCTGCCGTCGGCCTTTGGCAGTCTATGGAGAAGTTGGACAGGTTGGAGAGGATGGGGGACGAGGAGGTGCCTGAGATTTTTGCCACCCATCCCTCGGTGAGTCTCTTTCTTTTTTTTCTTCTTCCCTCTCTCCCTTGTTTCATTTCATTCCTCAATCTACGGCTTACCAAATATGATCAGAACGCAAATAGAATTGCCAAGATCAAGCAATGGCTTCCCGAGGCTATGCGACGACGCGCCCAAAGCGGTTGCTCCCCGCTAAGCACGCGATACGCCATACCTGAAATGCTATTGGCGAGAAGGACATTCAACCCGTCTTCAAGACCACCCGAGAGTTAGTCTCTCTTTTTTTTTTTTTCCCCACCTCTCGCTCTCTCCGTCTCTATTTATTTATTTCCCTTTCCTGACTTGGAGATTTCTCCTAGGTTAAGCGCTTGTTCTCAAGGAAAGGAAATGATGACATCATTTGTCACCCCGCGTGACTAATTTCTTTCCCCTCCCCTCCCCCCCCCCTTCCTACTCCTCCTATCTCTAATTGGTTCGCCCGGACCCTCGGCCTATCCTACCGAGCCTCGGCACCGTCTGAGAGGGAACCGTCGTGAAACGGCGTGGGCGGCTGATAACTTGGGCCGTGTCGCCCCCGGCTCTCGACCTTTTCCATTCTACTTCTCCTCCTTCTTCTCTTTCCAAACGGACTCCTGCCATGGCTGAAAAGTACACGCCCGCTCAGGTTGGCCAGCACGGCGATGAGGAGAATGGGTATTGGCTCCTTATCGAGGATGGTGTCTACGACATTACCAGTGCGTATTTTTTTTTTCCTTTTTGACGCACTGCAAATTAGTCTACCATCTCTCTCTCTTGTCTCCCCTTTTTTTTTATAAACCCAATTGCCTTCATCCCCCCTTATCCGCTGACGAAAACCACGTTTTACCAGAGTTCATGGACGAGCACCCCGGAGGTCCCAAGGTGCTAAAGCGCTTCGCCGGCAAGAACGCGACAAAGGCTTTTTGGAAATACCACAGCGAGAGTGTTTTGAAGCGGTACGGCGCAAAGTACAGGATTGGTCATGTCGCCGAGGCGGCTAAGCTGTGATGATATCGCTTGGGGGTTGCATCGCCCCTTTACCTTGTCCCGTTTTGTGTGTGCATTAATAGAGAGGCAAGTTGGGATGTGTTGGGCTATACGCATTGTGGGCGTTGTCGTTTCTCTGCGGTTGATTTGCAGGGTAAAATAAATCCATGCCCTTCCTCAGAACATACCCGTTGATAAATCCCCTCCCAAAAAACGCCCTTTGCCAAACACAACATCACCAGACGCTCAGCTAAAAAAAAAAAAAAAAAAAAAAATTGAGAGTGAGGTCACCCAAACTTCTTGGACCCGCCGCCACCACCGGCCTTCTTCCCCGTCACTTTGCCGGTGGGCGGCTTAGCCAACAACTCCAAATGACCGACCCTCTCGCCCAGCAATTGTTCCGTCTTGGCCGTGAGTCCCGCGGTGAATTTCCGATGCGCCTTGTCCGCCGCCGCCGCCGCCGCCGCCTTCTGCTTCTTTTTCTTCTTCCCCTTTCCAACACCACCACCACTGCTGCTGCTGGTGCTGGTGGTTTTGCTCACTTTGGATGCCTGCTTCTTCGAGTGTGGCGCTTTGCGGGTGTCGCGCGCTGGCGTTTTGGCTTTGATGGTGCCTTGGACCATGGCCTTCTTTTCTCTCTTTTTTTTTTTTTTTTTTTGGGGGGGGGGCTTTTTTTGGGTTCTTTTCGTTTGGCCTTTTTTTTTTTTTCTCGTTTGCTTTGCCTTGGGTTTGGGTGTCTTGTGAGGTTGGTCGTTGTGTGTGTGTGCGACTTTTTCGGATTGGATATGGTGGGAAGAGGTTGCAAAGATAAGTGTGCTGAGTAGCCGAGTTTCTGCCGGTGTGATCTGAAGCCACTTCTTTTGCGCTATTAGTTCGGGGCGTAGGGTAACTGACTGCGAAGTTGGGGACATGGTCGTGCAGGGATGCCTGCTGCAAGGTGCCGTCAACATTGGATTGCGCTCTTGGGTAGCTTCCCATTACACGTCTTTTTTTTTAAAAAATCCATTGCGTTTAAAATATCATGCATCTTCGTTTGGTGTCTACCTAACTGTTATGTTAGGTCTTGCTCAGAGCCCGTTTGGCAAATACAACTGCCGTCCACAACCCTAGTTCATGGGCCACCACAACCGGCTCCCGGAACTATTGCCATGACGATGCTTCCACGTTCCCGCAAAGCATTTATCCCCCATCCAGCCTAACCCCGAAGCACCTTGAGGGCCTCTTCAAGACGATGCGCCCGCGTTTCCAGAGCCTGCCTCTGCTCTTTGGTATCCTCGTCTTCGCCGGCAATCGTCTCCAGCTGGTCCGGGTTGAGGCCCATGACGAACTCGGGAGTGAAGACCTTCATCGGGCACTCGTCCCCTTCGAGAAGGAAGTGATTGATGGCTTGTTGGCACATGACATCGACAAAGCGTTCGCGCGCAATGTCGTAATAGCTGGTCAAGGTGTCGAGGACGTCCTCACACACATGCTGCTCGTTGCTTTTCTCGTGGATGGCGCCCTGGATGAGGTGCAAAGGCACTACAGGAGCTGAGTCGGGCATTTCCTGCTTATGTTGGAGAATGGGCTTATAAGCGCGACGTCGTCGCTTGTCCTGAAGTATCTTAGTAAATTGATGGTTGAAGGTGCTGGGCCTTGCTCCACATTCAATCCTCAGTAGAAATCGAACGTGATCCATGGCCTTTCGGTATCTCTCGCTCAGCTTCGGCACCAGAAGGTCGTTCCAGAGCTGGTCGCGGACTTGTTCCTCGGGACAGAGGTGAGCCAGCAGCTGGAAGATGAAGTCATGGACCAAGACAATGGCGTTGCTTTCATGCCACAGCGCGAGGCTCTCCCAACGCTCCGACTGTTTCTGGAACACTGACGAAAGAATGGTGCCGCCGAACTGAGTCTATCAGCTGACTGAATGACGACGTCAAAAAGGTAGAACTACTCACCGTTCCGAGCTCAGGGCCTCGGCTCCAGTGATAAACATCTTTTATGCAGATCGAGATGGGCTCTTCCGAGGGTAGGTCGCAGCTGAGTTTGTCCGTTAGTATGATGCTCCCAAGCTCACTATATCTTTTCCGCGGCAGATTTTCCACATTCGGTCCGATGTCATCGTTCTTGAGCAATGGGCATTTCCGAACTTCTCCGCTTATACCAAAAAGCTGACGATGTCCTTTGGTCAGGAACACTTCGGCAAAGGCCTCATTCAACTTGATGATCCTCGTGATGAGCCTGAGATCAGGGTCCGTTTTGAAGATTTCCTCTCCAGTGTAGAGAGCATTGAGCGCCGCAAAAGCCACCGTCTGGAATCGAGTTGCCAGCTTTCCCAGGTACTGCCTCTGGGTGTATTGGTCCCCTCGAGAAGGCCCCATGGTATTCAATTCGGCTCTGCATCGGCGCAGGCCTTCTTCAATCTCCGTTTTGACTTGCGGGAGTTCTCTTTTCGCGAGGGTCATCAAAAGCCGTCTGAGCCTGTCTTTGAGAGCTGAGACACCGCATCGGTCACTAATACGCGTCCACGGCGGAGCCATGAAGAACGCTGCTTCTTTTTTCACGCATTTCCCCAGGCTCGACGTCTTATCGTCGGCGCCGCGGTTCTTGACGACATAATAGCCCAGTTTGAGCGTGTTTCGCTTGCCTTGGACAAGGTCGATCACGGCGTTTCGTGTCGCCGCCTCCGTGGCCAGGTCTGGCTTCGTCAATACGCCCATGGTCCTCACACCCTCAGGGTCCGCTGCTTCAGCCAGCTTCAATATCTCCTGGGTTGCGATATCGACGTTGCAGGGAATGACCGCGAGAATGCTTGTGAGGCGTAAGCGAAAAAGAAAAGCCATTCAAATAGGCGTTGTAGAAACTGACATGGTACGACGGTTATTCATGTAAGACTGAACCATGTTTCTCACGAGCATAATGTCCGTCTCTGTGGTAAGACCTTCCAACAATGTTAGCACCAGTCCGCATGCCCAGGCAAACACAACCAAAGAACCCACCGGGTGTAGAGTTTCGAAAGATGCCTGGAACATCAATGACGGTCACATGGCTTTGCTAACACGGGAACGTCTTGGTCAGGCTGCATGCAACATAAGAGGAACGACCAGGCAAGCACCTACATCTGGCCCGTGAACCTCAATCTTGAGGATGTCTTGGCTGAAAGCGCCGCCCCCCAAGTCATCAGACATTTCACTTTCGTCGTCACACTTGTCATCACCTTCAGGCTTCTCCGACTCGTCAGCGGTCACCATGCTGATACCCATGGCAGCATTCGCCTAAAGCCTGGTCAGCGGACAAGACTCCATCACCAAGTCGGAGCAACCAACTTCTTGAAAAACAGTGGCCAAGTTCTCGTTGCTGAGCTCAAGAAGCTGACGATGGAAGCCAAGAAGCTTAGTCTTCAACTTGTCGTCGGCATCGGGGCGAGGGATAATGGAGACGGTCACGCTCTGGACCGGATCTCTCGCACAAGTAATCTGAGTTGCGTATCGGGTACAGAGGCCAACATCCTGAGGAAAGGAGAAGCCGGTAAGGCTCTCAAGCACCGAGCTTTTCCCCGACGACTGGTCGCCAACGACGACGAGCTTTATCCCCAAACGTCTTTCCGTCAGATCTCTCAACGCGTTTCAACTGCCCTGGCCGACCATTCAACACCGTTTCACGTACCTGAGGCAGTGGCACGAGCGCCCCGACGTTGAGTTCTCGCAACTTGTCGATTTTTGCCAACAAGGACGCGTTGCCCAAGCCCGCGTCAGCCATGATGAATCTTGTCGAGACTCTTGCCTCCCAAAAGCGAATATGAGTTGTGTATACGGATCAAAGCTCGAGATGAAGAGAGCGTAAGGAAGTGGAGAGCACCGAAGAGAGAGAGAGAGAGAGAGAGAGAGAGAGAGAGAGAGAGAGAGAGAAGAGAGAGGAGGATCGTGAGGTACATATAAATAAAGAGATGGGGTGGCAGAGAAGAGAAAGAGGGGGGCGCGAAGGGAAGGGGTGTTATAGAAGACGAGATGAGAGCTAGGGGGGTGCAAGAGAGAAGATATAGAGGGGGGTAGAGGAGAGAGGGAGGGGGGTGCGAAGGGAAGGGGTGTTACAGAAGACGAGATGAGAGCTAGGGGTTTGCAGGAGAGAAGATAGAGAGGGGGTGCGGAAGAAGAGTAGGGAGACAAGGGGGCGGGGGAGGGGGTGCGTAGACGGTCTACAAAAGAGAGGAGGGTAAGGGGTTGTAGGAGACAACAGAGAGGGGGGTGAAGCAAGAAAGAGCAACAAGTTTGCAGAAAAGGAGAGAGAGGGGGGGGGGGGGTGGACCAAGAAAGTAAATGTCGTTTGCATGCGTACCTAGGTAGTAAGGAGAATCTCGAAGACTCCCAGCGACTGTTGGCCGCAGCCGCCTCCCTTCCATGGAGAACGATATCTGCAGCCTCCCGAAGAGCCCCCCCTCCCAAAGTCCAGACTCAACCCAAGCGAAGCGTGCAAACGGGACATGTCGTCAATGCCAACCTGGAAATCCCCTCCTGCTCTATGCTAGCTCTACATCGGGAGCCAGGCAGGTCGTAGTTGTGCAGTAGAGCCGTCTCTCGTGCAGAAGCATGGCACGAGATGCCTCTCACCATCACACCAACGCTTCAAAGTCTCCTTGGCGAAGATGGACTGCCATCGAGTCTCGTACATCGTCCGTCTCGGAACGGTGATATTCTCCCTACACCTTGTCGAATCGTCAGCAACGTCATGGAATAGTAAACATCTTAGCATCGTGCTGCCATTGGATGGCACTTACAGTGACCACTCCCTCGTTCTAGCCTCACATCACTCACATCTATACAAAGAGCCACTCCCGCGTCGAAAGAGCCAGATATGCTGCTAGACTTACTTCATTCTCAGCATTGCCATCGTACATATCCAAACATGACCCCAACGCCACGCCGGTCTAGAACCTGATGCAACCCCCATCGTCCCGTCCAACCTCCGATTGACACGTCCTACCACCCATCGCCCCAACCGTCATCGTCTGCCTCCGTCTCTTTCGGCTTCATGTCAATCTTCTTGGCGATGACGGGCTTCGCCGCCGGTTTCGTCGTCGGCTTCTTGGCAGCCGTCGACTTGGTGAGGCCCTTGGGCAGCGGCTTGCTGGCGCCGAGCTTCTTCTTCTTCTGCGCCTGAGCAGCCAGCCAGCCGGCAAAGTCGGGCTCGCCATCGTCAAACGGCGCGGCCATGGGGGACGAAGCAGCGGTCGTGTATGGCGCATCGACAGCCCCGTCGTCGCCGTCGCCCATATCGCCCATATCGGCCCACGTGTCTGCTCCGTCGCCTCCGTCGTCATGGAAGAAAGCGTCGGCCACGGCGTCGACGGTGGGGGAGGAAGTACCAGAAGCGTTAGGCGGCGGCGACCTCATGACCTGGTGACGCAGCGAAGACGACGACGCCGCAGCCAACCTCTTGGAGTCCGGGCTCGGCGAGTCCTTTGACTGGCCCGCGCTGGTGGAATTACCGGCTGTCTGCATGTCTCCGGACGCGGCAGACATCTTGTTTGTGAAGGATGAAATGGCCCAGCCGGCCCAGCTGGACGCTCCGCTCATTTGAGGCGTGCTCATGCGCGCAGGGTGGGCGTCGGAAGCCTGCGACGGTGGCAAGGCGCTATCCGGGAGGGCCGCGGCAGCCTTGCGGACCTTTTGCACGTAAATGTCCATGGTCCGGTTGGCCTGCTCCCGGACGAGCTTCTCTTTGTCTACGAGCAATGGGCAGACGACGGGCAGAATTCGGCAAGCGGAATCGTCCTCGGTAAAGTACTCAACTGTGGCTGCCAAGGCCATGAGAGCTGCATTCCTGGCATGGACGAAGGGGTCCCTGAGAGAACGGGTGAAAGCGGCTATCAGCACCTTGGATCTGGAAGAGTTGCCCAGGTACCGAGCCAGTTTGCCAAGGCAAATGGTTGTGTTTGTGCGTATCCCGGGCTGCTCATCGTTCGCCGTCTTGGCCAGCTGACGGAGGAGCTCCCCATTAATGGTTCGGTCGGAGAGCTTGGTTACGAGAACGAGAACCGACTTCAGCGTCTGCTCTCGTACTACCGGTTGTATGTCCGTGAAACCGGTTGCCTAGCAACATCAGTGGAAGATTTGGACGCCTGAGGTGCAGGCTGCTCACGATTTGGGGGAAAATCTTGTCGTTGACCACCTTTTGTGGTATGAGATCAAAAACCAGGCTGAGATTGTCGAGCAAGCACACTCGAATGGCACGGTCGGGGTTGGAAAAGGCTCGGATGAGAAAGGGGCTGACTTTTTGGTTGAAGTCGTCTTGCGAGAATTGTGACGCGATTTTGAGCACCACGGCCAGCGCCTTGGGTCCACCGCCACCAAACTCGACCGACTTGATGAGCTCGGGCAGGATCTTGAGCTTAAAAAAGTCTTCGGGGAAGTCATCGTTGAGCTGCGCCAAGTCACTGTTGGCGACGTAAGCAAGTGAATGAGGCGTCGATGGAGTAGCATGAATACCTCAGGAACTGGTCTCTTTCATCAGGGGACTTGACGCCGAGGTTGTCGATGCCCTCGGTCAGCTTGATCAAAGGTCCGTCGAAGAAAGAGCCGTTGCGTTTCCCCTGCTGAAGGAAGTCGGCGACGCTGATGCGAGCTTTCGGGTTGGCGTTGCACAGCCGCTTGTAGCTGGACTGCATGGAAGGGGGCACATCCTTGGTTTGACCGGCTTGTTCGGGGCCGTTGTAGCTGCCGTGGCAGACTTCGAAGATGAGGGTGCCAAAGTTGAATGAATCAAAGGCGCAGTGAGGATTCTTCTTGATGACGTCCCATCCCCCTTGAACGATTTCCGGAGGACAGTATCGGGCGGAATCCGGTACCAAGCTTCCATATGTCTGGGGTGGTGTTGGCGAAGGAAAAGTAGTGAAGCCGGTCAACTCACGTATATGACGGGCTCATCGTCCTTGACACTGCTCAGGACCTCGAAGCCGCCCAACTTCCACTCGCCGCTCTCGGATGTGTAGACGGAACCGACTTTGAGGTTGCCATGGATGGACGAGGCGTCGGAGTTGACAAACTTGACTGTCCGCTGCGGCTGGTCAAACACGGTAACAAGAAGGCGCTGGTGCTAGCGGATGAGCTTACAGCGACACTATACAGGCCCCATTTGATCGTCTCGGGGCTCAGACTCTTCCGCCTGACGTGCCAGGCGAGAGGAACGACGCGCTCGGTGGCAATGTATATGTAGTTGTCCGTCTGGACAAGTCAGCGGTGAAGATGCTGGACAGGGCGGGCGCGTAGTACTTCGACAGTATCCAAGACCTTGATAACTCCGGGATGGCGCAAGGTCCGCAGTTTCTTGAGCGCATTCTTGGCCAAGGGGAGGCGGCCCTTGTTGGCGGGGACGTCAAAGGAAAAGATGCTGCAGTTGGAACCGTCTTCCTGCGGCCAAGGGTTAGCAGACAAGGGACCAGAAGGGAGCCGAGACCGGGGAGCCGAGACTCGCCCGTTTGGTGCCGTTGTACAGCGTCCAGACGGACTGGTCGAGGTCGACCCTGTCGCCAAAGGAGTAGGGAAAAGGCGGACCCTGGGCCATGGCAGAGGCCACGGCGGACTTGAGAAAGTCCATGGCCCCGGACGGATTGGCGAAGACGGAAGCTGATGGCGACAGAGACGGGGGAAGAGGCGTGGAAGAGAATTGTCGTCGAGATGACACGGCGAGAGTTGGCCCGTTTCGAGGAGGGGCGGCACGGAGGAGGTACAGGGACGGTACGGACTAGAGGGATTGAGTTTGCGGCGGTGAAGACACTCAAAGACAGGGACTTTAGGTTTCTCAGAGGTAGAGTGAGGTCCCAGTCTCTACAGTCTGAACAGGAATAGAACACGGTGCGATCGGTGCGATGGCGGGCGATTCGAAGTTTGGCTTTGTCAGCACCCGTGCCTACTACCAGCTACCTACCTACCTACCTACCTACTAAATTCGAACACCCCTAAAAAGGCAGCTTTCTTCTCCGATCTCCACCATCGACAGCTTTCCCCCTCGAGGAGGCTCCCAAGGCCCGTATCCCCCCTTATGAAGTCACACAGTGCATCCTTCAAAGTTGGTGCCTGCACCTTCACTCGTGACGCTCCTCCTCGCGGCTGCCTCGCACCTGCAACTCGGATTCAGTGCGCTCCGCCTCTTTCCCCGGCCTCGATCATCATCCGGCTCAAACCAACATCAAACTTTACCTTGTCCGCCCTCGCTTCCTATTCCCCGACATGCTGCTATCGAAACCTCCTTTGACAGACGTGCTCACGCCCTCGTCCAAGCCTCGAGGCCTGGTGTAGCTAGCGCCGGACTTCTGCCATGGCCAGCCTGCGGCGTCATCGCAACAGGTATGATTTGTTTCTTTTTCTCGACTCTTTCTGCCATACAATGATGACTCTTGGTAAAAGGTCAGACTGTTGCAAACCTTGTGGTTCTCTCTCTGTCCACTCCTGTTCCCCGTCCTTACAAGCCCTCGCAATGGTCTTTGAGCCTGCGAACTGTGGCCCTCCTCCCTGTAGCCATGAAAGGCCTCGAATGTTGTCTGTGGCTGCTTCATGCATGGGAGTTGGATACGACGCAGCGTCGCAACGTGGAGTTTCAGTTCTCGCTGCAGCCAAGAACTGGGACCAAAGGCCGCGATGCACAGTCGGATGTGAAGAGCCCTTGGATTGTTGAATGAAGACAGCAATGAAAAAAAAAAACTAAAACTGAAAAGATCTGATTTTAGCTACTGGCTTTCTTCTGTGAAAGACGGCTCTCTGAATATCTACTGACTGGGCTTTTGACCTAGGCAGCTGGATCCGGAACCAGGGGGCAGGCAGACGGCGAGAAAAACAACTCACAGTCTGCTTGCCGCCGCAGTGACGCGAGCCAGGGATTACCCCAAGGGAGCCCTGAAGGATGCGGCAAAGGATTTCCTCAAGGACGCCGCAAAAGACGTCCCTCAGGATATCTCCTTGGATGTAATCAGGGTTCATGACGCAGCGACGGCCACGGCCGGTGACGCCGCCGAGGAAAGCATCGACGACGCAGCCAGAGAAGCAGCCCATAGCGTCACCGGTGATGCCATCATCAAGGTCGCTAGAAACGCAGCCGAGGTCTCAGGAAGAGTGGCTGCTCATGACGCGGCCTGGGACGCCGCCAAGCACGCGGCCTGGGACGCTGCCAGGGACGCTGCCAGGAACGCCACTCAGAATGCAACCGTGGACCCAGTCAAAGATGATGCCGAAAACACTGCCAATGACGTCCCGTCCACAGTGACTGCCACGGCGATTGTGTTCTCAAGAGTCTCTCCACTTGATTTGCCGGAGAAACTCGACGACGCCAACGGGAATCTTCACTTCATCGTCAGGCCGCCTCCAAAAAGCCAGCGGTGGCTGTCAAAGCGACCAGCAATGGTACTCCAGTCTTCTTCGACAGAGCCGCCTACAGCGGATCAGATGACGGCAGCACAGGCGGCGCCAGCTCCTACCACGGCAGACACCGGTGGACAGCATTGCAAATTCAACGCGGCCGCTTTTGACACAGCCATTTACTCGCAAGCCGGAGCCATGAAGCCTCCAGCGGGCGTGTCGGTGCCGCCTCGTCGCAAAAGAAGGTTGAGCGGCGCAAGCGACGATCGAGTGTACGTGCATGCCAACCCGGTCATCCACCGGGCGCACAACCGATCGCAAGAGTGGCACAAAGAGAAAGCTCGCGAGATACAGGCCCGAGGTGGACGCAAAGTTTGGTTCGGAAGAGTGATGGAGAGGATACAGTGGAGGCGCAGGCGGGAATCACGATCCAACCAGTCGGCACGGCTCACCACTCCGCAGCCGTGGACGTTTTCGAGACCGTTGGACTTTGGAGACGTGCCGGAGTCGGAGCTGCCCGAGGCCGTCTTGGAGAATGCTGGGTGGGTGAAGGCGTGCGCATGGCATCGCGAGACGCGGCGGATGATGGACCTGCGGCACCAGGAGTCGCTTAAAAGCGAGGCGGAGACGCGGCAATTTTACGTCGACGTCATGCAGAGTATTCGGCCGTCTGGTGAGGAAAGGCGGACAGGGAGTGAGGACGACATTTCACGATGGGAGACAAATAACAAGCAGGTGACGGAGAGCGCATAGCTGAGGGCACGGGTGAAGGGGCGTTGCTGTATGGGAACAATGGGATGGCGTCACCAGCAAAAAAAAAAAAAAAAAAGAAAGCATACGGCGTCGATGGGGGGAAAAGCTTTTGCTATCCAGGCCATGTTTGCAGCAGACATGGCATGTCGAGATTTGCTTCTATTCTAGAAAAAAGACCAGGTGTTAAAGAAGGCTATTCCTGAATCGAAACTCCCAAGACCAATCCAACTCGCGTCAACTAGATCCGATATTGTTGATCATGTAGTTGAGCACACTCCCGGCCAGGATAAAAGCAGCCTGGTCCTTGCTAACGGTATGCCTGGTGGGGATTCGCAGCTCGTGGCCGTCCTTCTTGGTAACGCGCAAGTGAACCGTTCCCTGACCACCGTTGAGCAACATCTGATGCAAGCCCAGGGTATCAACTCGATCACAGGCCTCGATGCGATGGTAATCGGCCTCCTGGTCAAAGGTAAGCGGCACGACGCCCTGCTTCTTGAGATTGGTCTCGTGAATCCTGGCAAACGACTTGGCCAGGACGAGGGCGGCGCCGAGGAACCTAGGCTGTAAAGCAGCGTGTTCCCGCGCGGAGCCCTCGCCGTAGTTATCTTCGGCCACCACGAGCCATTGCGTACCGCGGGCTTTCCATAGCCGGGCGAGGTCGGGGATCGTATGACGCGTGCCGTCTACGTCATAAGCCGCGTTGACTTCGTCCGTGGCTGCGTTGACGGCCGTGTTGAGCGTGTTGGCGCTGATGTTGGATAGGTGTCCTTTGTATTTCAGCCATGGTCCTGCGGCCGAGATGGTGTCGGTTGTGCATTTTCCTCGTATCTTGATCAGCACCCGGAGATGGCTTAGGTCCCTGGTCGGAAAGGGCGCGAACGGTTCTAGTAGGGCGAGGCGGGAGGAGTTGGGCGAGATGGCCACGGCGATGCTTTCGTCGGCCGGCGACGTTTGGACCGAGAGGGTTGAACGGCCGGGTGTGAAGTTGGTGGGCGGTCCTTCGAGGCCCGAAGGGGGGTCGAAGCGGAATTCCTCGCCGGTAGGAGTGGTGAGTGAATCCGTAACCGGATTGAACGTCGTAGTTCCGGCAAAAGCCATGGCCGTGACAATCTCGGGCGACGCCAAGAAGTTCATCGTCTCCGGATTCCCATCATTCCGCCCGCGAAAGTTACGATTATACGACGAGAGAATAGCATTCGTCTGGCCGTCGTCAACCCCATCACGACGTCTCCATTGACCGATGCATGGTCCACACGCATTAGCCAACAAGACGGCCCCGGCAGCCTCAAGCTCCTGAATCGTACCGTCACGTTCGAGCGTCGCGCGAATCTGTTCGCTACCGGGCGTGACGAATAGATCCACCTTTGGTTTGAGACCGACGTCTTTGGCTTGACGGAGTAGACTTTGGACGCGTGTCATGTCTTCGTATGAACTGTTGGTGCAGCTTCCGATGAGGCTGGCGGATAGCTTTTCCGGATACCCCTTTTCCATGACGTTTTCTTTGAAGTCGGAGAGGGGGGTGGAGATATCGGGTGTGAAGGGCCCGTTGATGTGTGGCTCCAGTGTGCTCAGGTCGATACGTGTTACTTGGTCGTAAGAGGCGTCGGTGTCGGCTTGGAAGTTGAGTCCGTTTGGGAGGTTGCTGAGTTCGGTGATTGTGTCGACGGCCCAGTTGCGGTTTGTTGAGCAGAGGTATCGTGCCGTAGAGGCGGTGTAAGGGAAGACGGACGTGGTCGCACCGACCTCTGCCCTGTGAACAGTTCAGCCAGAAGAAGGCGAGCAAAAAGGGGGGAATTGGAAGATAACGAACCCCATGTTGGCAATGGTGGCCATGCCAGTGAGACTGAGAGACTCAACCCCGGGACCAAAATACTCCAGCACAGAACCAGTGCCACCTCGAACAGACAGCTTCCCAGCAAGCTTGAGAATAACATCCTTGGGCGAGGCCCAACCACTCAGCTTACCGACGAGTTCAACGCCATGAACGGCCGGCCGACGCAACTCCCAAGGCGCACCCACCAGCGCTTCAACAGCATCAGCACCGCCGACACCAACAGTAAAAGTAGCCATGCCACCGGCATTAGGACTATGACTATCCGTCCCCAGCATCATCAACCCGGGCAGAGCATAATTCTCCAAAACGGTCTGATGAATGATTCCCGCTCCGGGCGGCCAAAAATCCAATCCGAATCTCCGAGCGGCCGTCTCCAGAAAAGCAAAGACTTCGGAATTCGTCTCCCGTCCCGCAGCGAGGTCATCTTCTGCCCCTTGCGAACCGACAATCAGGTGGTCGCAATGGATACTAGCCGGGAGAGCGGCTCGGGCTGAGGGTCCGCATGCGAGAAGTTGTAGGAGCGCCATTTGCGCTGATGCGTCTTGCATATTGACCCGGTCGGGTAAGAGCCGCAGTGGGCTTCCTGAAGATAGGAGAGAGGAGGATTCGACATGGGCGACATGGCTGTAGAGGAGCTTTTCCGTTAATGTGAACCGTCGGTCGCGTCCGAGAATGTTTCGCGCTGCGTTGTAGCTTTTGAGCAGTCGCTGGTAGATTGGTCGTAGCGTCGAGGCGGACGACGCCGCGGCCCGGCGCATGCTCTTATCGTCGTTAGCTGTTTTGTTCTGCTGTGTTGTTTGAATATCACAGGGGAAAAGGGTGAGGGCAGGGAAGCGAAGCGCACCGCCATTGTTGTTGCCAGTCGACGTCGAGCGTTGTCGTGACTCGAGAGCCCCGATGTCGGATGTTGCAAATGCGCTGCCTGGGATTGGCCCTTTGTGCGCAGGTACCGGGTATTTCTTCACCGAGCCCCAACCCCAACCCCAACCCTACCGCAGATCACGACGTCGTTTTTTCTCCACTCAAGCCTCATGAATCATCGAGACCTGCTTCATCAATGCGTATTTCCGCTATGACAGTTCATCCCGTCTTTCATTCGCGAGAGGCGCTCCTCTCGGCTCATGATCCATTTACCCCATCTATCCTTCATCCTACAACGCCTTCAGCCTCGCAATGCTTCATTCCGCTCCTGCGTCTCACCACATGGCCACGCCATCAGCCCCCTCAAGCCACAACGACGCCAAATCCCTCGCCAACCCCCTCCGAATCCTCCTCAGCACATCGCCACCCCCCGTATTCGCCGTCCACGCCCTCCTCCAATCCCAGCCGCGCGCCTTCTGCTCTCCATTTCCTCCCCGGGCCGTCTCGTGTAGTCGGCTGGCGAGCATGGAGCTCCCACTCATGACGTAGCTGCTGCTCAGCGAGCCCGTCGACCTCCTCATCATCAGGTCCGCAGGCGTCGCGCCTTTCAGCCCCGGACACGAGGCGAGGACTGTACTGAGGAAGTCTTCGTTTGCTGCCAATACGCGTCCGCCCACCGTTTCTAGGTCCTCGACTGCCTTGAGTAGAATCTCGATCTGCTCTGGCGCCATCGCCACTGGCCCGTGCTGGTCCGCGTCCACCAGCGCCGTCGATTCGCCCAGCAGCGCCAGCAGATAGTCTTCGCTCACCACCGCATCTCGTCCTGGGTCGAAGAGCCCGCCTCGGATATTGTCGTCTGCGCTGGCAATGACAGTCGCCAGCGCACGAGCGGCCTGCCTCTTCGCGGCGACTGCCTTGAAGGATGAGCCATCGCCGAGTACGTCCTTGCCGTCTCGAATGTCGTAAAACTTGCGCAGAGTCGCGTAGCCGCTCAGCATGCGCCCCAGCAGCTGCGCCGCCTCCAGGTCTTGCTTGGCCCGCCTCTCCAACGTCTCCGTTCGCTTCTCCAGCAGGTCTCGCAGCCCGTCGTCCATGTCGGCTTCGGCCGGAAACGCCCTCGAGTCCACCAGTGAGTGCGCCATGAGGAGGTTGAGAACCTCGCGCACCGAGTCTGGGCGGTGTGCCAGGGCGTAGTACCAAAGCACCTCGCCGAACCGTCGGCACTCTCTCGCTAGCATCTGCGCGTACGTCTAAGTGAGAGAGAAAGAGAGGGATTAGCATGCGAGTGAAGACACATATTGGCCGAGATCACTTACCATGGCCGTGTGCTCTGCATATTTGGCCATGCCGAGGTCATTGAGGACCCCCCAAATTTTGTCAACAACGGCGCTCGAGTCGACGTCCAGCGTCTCCAGCAGGTCCCGAAGCAGCTCAGCCACCGTCTCATCCGCCTTCTCGGCCGAGTCCATCCTCCCCAGCACTCGGATGGCCAGCTCCCATCCATCCCGGTTGGGCGCGAGCCAGTCGATGCCGGCCAGCTCCCGCGCGTACAGGACCAGCGTCGTGTCCTTGATCCCCTCCGTCTCGTCCACAGTGGGCGGCGCCACCCCCAGTAGCGCCAGGTCGTCCATGTCCAATGCATCCATCGGTTGTGGCTTCGCTGGTTGCGCCGGAGGCAACCACTGTCCGAGCGACGCAATCTCAGCCACCGACGAGGCCACCGGCAGAGACCATGTTCTGAGGCTTCCGATGACGGCGTCGACGTTGCCCTCAAAGATGGACCCAACGGCCACCTCGACGGCGTTCATCGGGTTCGGGCTCAGGTCCGCGTTGAGCACACGGTGAAAGGCGGCCGCAAGGCGGTCGAGCTGGTTGTCGCCTGAACCGGCCGGCTGCGAAAACGTCGTGGCCCCGAACATGGAGTCCCCGAGCATGGTAGAGGCTCCAGGTTGGTAAGACCGAGACTGTGACAGCGAATGGCCCCTGTCGAGGTTCGTGCGTCCGTCCTTCCACCAGCCCAAGACGCCGACGGTGGCCTCGCACCAGTCCTGGGCCGTGTTCATGATGGACTCGATATTCCCGAGGACGATCCCGTAGACGACCTGCAGGTTCTCGTACACTTCCCAGGGGATCTGGCTCGCCGCCTTGCGCGCCATGGCCGACATGGTCTGCGGCCTTTTCGCGGCCGGCCCGTCTAGGTTGCCCTCGGCGAAGAGCGTCATCTTGTCGAGGGCGCCCTGAGCCTGAACGCGGAACAGCGTCCAGTTGCCATTGTCCACGTCCCAGTCCGAGACGGCGGCGGGACACTGCTCCAGCATGGCGGACGTCGCATCGGCGAAGCGGCGGATGTTGTCGAGGGCCTGATCGGCGAAGACGGCCTCGCCATCACGACGAACCTGGTCCCAGCCGGCGTTTCGGAGCAGCTGCGCCGCGTCCTTGACCTCGCCGCGGAGGACGGCACAGCGGACCGTCTGCCAGAATAGGCCGTGGGAGGCTGGGCTCGGTTTGCAGCGGCCAATGTCCCGAACCTGGTCGGGATAGAGGTTGTGGCTCTGTCGCAGCCAGTCGAACATGACTTCGGGCAGCGGTGGCGTCTTGTCGTCGACGGCATCGTCGATATCGAACCTGGTGTGATGTATCCGCACCATGAGGTGGGCGATAAAGGCCGCCTTCTGAAAGGGCTCGGCATCCGGACCAGGCCCGACAGTGGCGATGCATTCGCCCTCGGGCTGTGGCAGGCCCTCGGCGTAGTCATCCCAGAGACGAACCAGCTGGCAGGTGATGCTGGCCAGCGAGTTGTCCATCTTGTCGGCATCGTCTTCGGTGCCAACACCCTCGTCGTACAGCCTGCTGACCAGGTGCTCCGTCTCGAGAATCAGCTGAGGCGATTCGGTAATGGGGGCCGGCTTTTGGTCCAGGTAAAAGCCGCGAGCTACGGCCGCAAACTGGAATTCGCGACTCCCTGGGCCGCCGCCAAAGCGAGCCGCCGATCGGCGGAAAATGTCCTCGGCTTCCCTCTGCACCCTGCTGGTGGCAGCGGGAGTATTGAGCATGATCATGTCGTCGCCCTCACCGATCGGGGGCTCGTCATAGAGACGGTCATCGTGACGCATGTTGAGGAACATGTCGACGTCGTCGGACGCCTCTGCAGACGAAGAGCCGGAGCTGGGCTCGGCCTGGGCGTCGATGTCCTGATCGATGTACCTGGAAATAGCAGCTTCGATATCGTCGGCGTCGGCGTTGGATCCGCGAAACAGGCTGCCGGGAAGGGGCGGGAGCTCGGGCTCATCGTTGGGCTCATCATGGTCCGAATCTTGGTCGTCGACATGGTACTGTCTGCTCAGGTTGGAAGGCTGGCGCTGGCTCCCGCGAACAGAGCGGCCAAGCGGTCGGTTCCAAGAATTATTCCTCGGCTGTGAGGCAGGCCTGTTGGGGCGCAGAAACGAGCCCCCAAAAAACGACTCAGTGGGCGGGCCAGTTGGGTTGAAGGACCCGCCGGAGGACTGCGGAGGCGGACCTGCAGGCGTCGTCGAGGGCATCTCAGGTAGAACGGAGTGGCGACCTTTTTTATCAGGCGTCGACGGCGCGGGACTCTTGATGGGGCTGGAGTCGTCGACGACGAAGCGGTGCGCCATGGCAACGACAGTCAGGCTGGTGCCCGTACGCTGAGCGCGTTAAGGAAGTGGTTGCATGTATAGGAGGAGTGTCTGAAGGTTTGTGTCTGAGGGGTGGTCTCGGAAGGCTGCTTCGTGGAGAGGGAGGCTGGGTTGGGTCGTGATGGTGTTTGATGTCGGTGGTTTGTTGCTTGGTGTTGAAGCTTGAGCTTGCTTCACGACAGGAAGAAGGAAAAGGCGCGACTTGGCTGGGTACGTACCGTGGGACTGTTAGCGGCCCGTTAGGGAATCGCCCCTTTGCATTGGGGCCGTTTTAACGGCGACATATTTTACAGCACAGAGCCACCGCTCTGTGAGCCATTCATCACTCTTTTGTTCCATTGTCACCTTTCTTTGAAGGCCTTTTGGTCAAGCTACTCACGGTCCTACAACACGGGCCTTATTGAACGGATTGAAAGCGTTATGAGGAGTTGCTTGCCTGCGTTGCCCTGTCAACTGCTTTGACGGACGATTTTTTTTTCCAAGCTTGTGCCTTTCTCGGCAACTTCACGATTAGCTAAGCTCCGCACCCCGCATCTCTACATCATCGTTTCGACACCTCCTCGACCCGTCACAATCACCAGCTCACCCGAGATCAAGAGCAGCAACGCGCCATGGCCTCGACCGCCGGCAAGGTATCGACTCGTTTCCCGGGACCATCTCGTCTTCATCTTCTTCCATCGAGGCTGACAGGGATTCACCTCCCGGCCAGACAATTACCTGCAAGGCCGCCGTCGCCTGGGAGGCCGGCAAGGAGCTGAGCATCGAGGACGTCGAGGTGGCGCCGCCCGGACCGCACGAGGTTCGCATCGAAATCTACAACACTGGCGTCTGTCATACCGGTACGCTCATCCTTGGCAAGGGACAGGAGGCGATACTGAAATGCTTCGACGCCGCTAGATGCCTACACACTATCCGGAAAGGACCCCGAGGGCGCATTCCCCGTTATCCTAGGCCACGAGGGCGCCGGAATCGTTGAGTCTGTCGGCGAGGGAGTGACGGATGTCAAGGCCGGGGATCACGTCGTTGCTCTATAGTCTGTCACCGCTTCTCATCGCCTGACCTCTTTTTCCCCCTTGCTGACGGCCCCTGCAAAAGCACGCCCGAGTGTAAAGAGTGCAAGTTTTGCAAGTCCGGCAAGACGAACCTCTGCGGAAAGATCCGCACGACGCAGGGCCAGGGTCTCATGCCCGACGGTACGACGCGCTTCCGCTGCCGTGGCAAGGAGCTCCTCCACTACATGGGCACGTCCACTTTCTCCCAGTTTACCGTCGTCGCCGACATCTCGGTCGTTGCCGTCCAGCCCGATGCGCCAATGGACCGTACCTGTTTGCTAGGCTGCGGCGTTACGACGGGTTACGGCGCGGCGCGAGTCACGGCAAATGTCCATGCCGGCGCCTCGGTTGCCGTCTTTGGCGCCGGCTGCGTTGGCCTATCCGTCGTTCAGGGCGCCCTCATCAACAAGGCCGGCTCCATCATCGTTGTTGACGTCAACCCCGCTAAAGAGGCGTGGGCTCGCAAGTTCGGTGCCACCGACTTTGTCAACCCCAATGAGCTCCCGGAGGGTGAGAGCATCGTCGACAAGCTGATTAAGATGACGGACGGCGGTTGCGATTACACCTTTGACTGCACCGGCAACGTCAACGTCATGCGAGCGGCCCTCGAGGCGTGCCACAAGGGCTGGGGCGAGAGCGTCATCATTGGCGTCGCAGCTGCCGGGCAGGAGATTTCTACGCGGCGTAGATGCCCCCCTTTTCGTTGCTATCATTCGGATTCGTTCTGACTTTTGTACAGCGTTCCAGCTCGTCACCGGCCGTGTCTGGAAAGGCTGTGCCTTTGGCGGCATCAAAGGCCGATCGCAGATGAAGGACCTGGTGAGCGACTACCTCAAGGGCGCGCTCAAGGTGGACGAATTCATCACGCACCGCAAGACGCTGGGCGACATCAACGCCGCGTTCGACGCCATGAAAGGCGGCGACTGCATCCGGTCTGTCGTCGACATGCGGAAGTCTTAGGCTAGTCGGGCTGCAAGGAGTGGGCGAGGCTTGGTCTCGTTTATGGAGTTGCGGCCCGAGCTGGGTTTCAATAAGGGGATATAAGGGGATATATGGTAGCTTCCGACGAGTCACATTTGGCACGAGCAAAGGGCTGACGGCTCCAAAATGGTAGCACGGCCGGCGGCTGCATATGAGTCGTACGCACACGTGCACATGGTGATGCATCCTGCATTCGGCCAATTTGTCAGCCATCCCTCAGCGGCGTCTCCCTTGTCTGATAGTACCTATGGATGTTGATAGATGATAATGATAGCACGTTGACTCCGTATCTGCCGCACCAAAGAGGAAGATCAGAGACAAGTCTCCTCGTATGGATGTACATGTATGCGTGATCCAGCCGAGCTGCGAACAGGGGAAGCGGTTTCAGGAGAGGTCGTGGCCCTCATGGCATAACGATTTATACACATCAGGCTGTGAAGACTTACAGCCGTGCTTAGCTCTGAGTCTTCGGGCTTAGACTGGGCTGTTACGAGATTAGGTTTGACGACGACGTGGCAAGAAGGTCCATAGCTGAGAGAGGAATATACACAACCTGTCTTTGTTGGCGAGAAGCTGAAGCCGTTTCCCACGAGCCAAGTCAAGCCATCGGTTAAGCCTGCTCTCCAACACCCCTGATTTCTCATCATCGTATGACGACGCCTGAAGCCAGTGGGGGGGGGGGATAATCTGCACCATAGTTCCATCCGAGGCGGCCAACACATAAACAGAAACTGTCAGGTTCGACGTATCACCACCCTCCCAGCACTGTCGTCACATCCGTCATCTCTCACCGAAGGGAACTTTGCGTCGTTCGTTGGTGTGACGTGAAACGGTTAGAAAAAAAGGGAGGGGGGGGGGGGGGTTTGAGGGGTTGGTAGGTTTAGCCGCCGATGCCGATGAGAAATACGCAATCATCATAGTTAGCGGTAATCCCAACGTATATATAAAGAACGACTGTTTTTGTTTCCCAGACAAGAGTTGGGAAGAGGAGGAGAATGACAGGAGAAAGAGAAGGAAAAAGAACAAGAATCATAGAATGGGTTTCGTCTTTGGGTTGCTCGTTGTCGGCGTCGTGTTGGTCGTTTATGTGCGTTGAGGAGGAGAGATGGTGCCGTGTTGACTGGAGTCGGTAGCTGACGCTTCGGGTAGAAGACGTGCTGTGTGCTTTACAGTCCGACGGCAAAGGTGCCGGGACCGTGGATTTCGAGGTGGACGGAAGCCGTTTTGACATATCACTGGCTTCGAGGACGACGATGCCAATATGTGCACCATCTACACAGCCGATATGGTACGTGATTACATTTCTTATCGTCATCATCATCATCATCATTATCATCATATTTGATCCTCCCATCGAACTATCCTCACTCACTTACACCCTCCCCCCCCATCCAGGCCCAATCGTGCGCGTCGCCCCCAACGAAATCGACGTCTGCAACCCAAAAACCGTGAAATCCATCTACGGCACACGCGAAACATTCCGCAAAACAGACTGGTATCAGGACTTCACCACCAAAGGCGTGGAAACCGTCTTCAACACCGTCGATGTTGGCGTCCATCGTCGGCTGCGTAGGCTCCTGGCTGGACCCATCTCTGACATTAGCTTGCGCGCTTATCATGATCGTATCGATCATTGGGCCCGTCGGGCTGTCGAGAAAATCCGTCGTGAGATGGTTGACAGGGGAGCTGCTGACGTCCTAAAGTGGTTTTACTTTATGGCTACTGATATTCTTGGTGACGTGACGTTTGGTCAGTCGCCGGGTATGCTGGAAAGGGGACAGGTTGGGCATTTTTCGGTTTTCGACTCATTTTCTTCCTTTCTTGACGGCTGACGTGTCTCCATCCGTTTATAGAAAGACGAGCACTCGCAATACCTCGAGAACGCCATGCGACTGTCTGCGTGGAGGTCGGCATTCCCGCGACTCACGGCCGTGGCATCCATCCTACCACTACCACTCTTCAGCGACGCCCAAAAGTCAACCCGTGAACTAACACGATTCGCCACGCGAGGCCTAGCGCGTCGCAAAAGCCTAGTGGATGACGGCACACCCCCCGAAACCATCTTCAGAAACCTCTACCAGGCGCAGGATCGTAACGAGATGAGCGCAAACGAAGTCCGCAACGAAGCCGAGCTATACTTTATCGCCGGCGGTGAAACGACGGCTAACACGTTGACCTTTTTGGTATGGGCCGTTTGCCGTCATGCCAAAGTCCAAGCGACGTTGCTGTCGGAGTTGCGCACGCTGCCGGTCGATGGATTCGACGACTCTCTCGTTCGAAGGCTGCCTTACCTCGATCAGGTCGTTCATGAGACTTTGCGGCTGTATGGGGCTGCGCCGTCGGGTTTGCCTAGACATGTGCCGGCCGGGGGAGTCGAGCTGGATGGGTATTGGCTTGCCGAGGGGACGACGGTGTGTGCGCAAGCGTATACACTGCATCGTGATCCGGACATCTTTGCGGATCCGAATAAATTTGATCCGGCAAGATGGGAGGAGCCGAGCAAGGCGATGCGGGATGCCTTTATGCCGTTTGGGAAGGGGACGCGCAGTGAGTATTTCTCGTCGTTTCCTACATGTTGATGACACTCGTTAACAAAGCCCAGGCTGCCTCGGTATACATCTCGCCATGGCGGAGCTTCGTATGGCTACGGCGCGGTTCTTCCTCGCCTTTCCGGACGCCCGCGTGTCGAGTCTCGAGGGCATGAGTGATGATGACATGGGCGAGCAAAACTACTTTGTCATGGCGCCTCAGGGCCAGCGCTGTTTGATTGAGGCGGCTTCGGTGGTGTCGGAGAAGTCGAGGGAAGACCTTGTGAAAGACAATTTGTAGCAGCGTATATTGTCGATGATTTATGCTCGAGTCGCTCGTTTCGTCTGCGTCTGAAGTCGACGTCGTTGAAGTGCGACATCCCTGGTCAGCCGTTCGGCATTTATCCCGGCCCGGGCGGCTAAGGGGCGTCTGCGTCTCCCAATCGACACCCCCCTCCACCGCCCCCCTAATCCACCTCGCGATCATTGGCGATGGCGCCTTTTTCAGGACAGGCATCGCGGTTATTGCAGACGATGGCGTCGGGACGTATCACACGATCTGCCTCCCGGGCAGCGATGACAGCGACGCCGACGACCGGGACAGTCAAGATGGCGAAGATGACAAAGGTGACGACGACAACAACCACCACCATGGATATGGAAGACGCCGTCGCCCCCCCGGCCAAGCGCCGCAAACGAGCCGCGCCTACCCTCAGCGTCTCGACAGCCGGTAAGCCTAGAGCACGCAAGCCGGGCCATGGGACCGCTCCAACGGACGAGACAACGACAGCGCCCGCCGGCTGGGAAGAGACGTACGAAGCGGTGCGACGGATGCGGGCGCCCGGAGGCGTAGCTTACGGCGCGGCAGTCGACACAATGGGCTGCGAGCGGTTAGCAGACACTCGGGCATCGGCCAAAGATCAGCGCTTCCAAACGCTGGTGGCATTGATGCTCTCGAGCCAAACCAAGGACACGGTCAATGCGGCGGCCAT
Organism: Ophiocordyceps unilateralis; assembly: GCA_001272575.2. Classification (NCBI taxonomy): domain Eukaryota; kingdom Fungi; phylum Ascomycota; class Sordariomycetes; order Hypocreales; family Ophiocordycipitaceae; genus Ophiocordyceps; species Ophiocordyceps unilateralis. The sequence continues at coordinate 13,305 of LAZP02000138.1, read as the reverse complement.
GCACCGGCTCAAGACGGAGTTGCCGCCGTTCAGGCCCGGGGCGACGGCCGGGCTAACGGTGGACAATGTGCTGGCGGCGGACCCGGTGGTACTGAACGAGTTGATCCGGGCCGTGGGCTTTCACAACAACAAGACGAAGTGCGTACAAGCGGTTTGGCATTGTTTATCCCCCCCCCCGAAAAAAAAACCCCTTACTAATTGAACAGATATCTCCAGCAGACGGCGGCGGTACTGCGCGACCGCTGGGACAGCGACATCCCCGATAGCATCGCCGGCCTGACGGCTCTTCCCGGCGTTGGCCCCAAAATGGCCTATCTCTGCCTGTCTGCGGCCTGGGATCGCACTGAGGGCATCGGCGTTGACGTGCACGTGCACCGCATCACCAACCTCTGGGGGTGGCATCGGACGCGCAGCCCCGAGGAGACGCGGAGGTCATTGCAGGCGTGGCTGCCTCAGGACCGGTGGCGTGAGATCAACGGACTTCTGGTCGGACTGGGGCAGGTCGTATGCCGTCCGGTAGGGAGGCGTTGCGGCGAGTGCGAGCTGGGGCAACGAGGCATGTGCAGGGCGGCCGGAAATTGAAAGTGGCAGAGGCGTCATCTGGACGTCAAGACACGGCTGATGAGGGAAAGGGGATGCATCGCTGCCTGACGAATCCGGCTTGATCATGCCGTCGGTGGCTGCCCGACTGTAACGCGACCAAAGTCAAAAGGTTTGTGTTGCTTCGATTGTAGAAAAGTAGAAAAATATTATCTCCAAGACACAAGAAGAGGCAATCCGATACGCCGCGCAAGCTTTCCAGGCGCTATTCCCGGATGGTAGACATCAACAGCAGAGGCGATGAGCCAGCCAAAGCAAACGGCTCCATGACGATCAATAAGGAAAATTCGTCACATTCATGCTTTCGTCGGAAGAGTGTGAGGATCGGAGGAGGAAGAAGAAAACAGTCGAAAGGTGGTCGGGAAAGAGAGGAGAGAGGTAGCGTCGTCGGGAGAAAACGGTTAAACGCCGCGAATGACCTGCGTCCGTTCCGATTCGAGCTGAGCGGCGTTGCGCTCGTGAGACTGCCTCTTGCACTAAAAAAAAACAAACCCATTAGGGGAGATTGAAGGAGAGGGGGGAGAAGGGTGAACGCACGTCCTCGAGGCCGCTGCACTTGTGATCCTCTAACAGACGATGATTGCCGCAGTAATGACCCTTGCAGAAACTGCAATCTCCGACGATGCGCTGAGCAGGCTCTTTGCAATCCTTTGCATTGCAGCGAATCTTCTTGGGCGCCATGGTTGAAGTGGGTTTGGAAGAGTCGGAGAGTCAGTCGGAGGAGGCAGAGAGAGAGAGAGAGAGAGAGAAAAAAATAAGAAAAAGCAAGACAAAAAAAAAAGGAGGAATGAGATCAGCCTCTTCAAGCCAAATGATAGACGCGCGTACGCAGGCGACAAACAAAAAGAATCTGAAGAGGCGAATGGCTTTCGACTGGCAAGTATTTTGGGGCGGGAAGGGAAAGAGGAAAAACCGTTGAACCGGAACAGCGCGGGGGACGGCTCTGACGGTCCTTTTATACGACACCGCTTTTAGCGGCAGAGGCGGAAATGGAGGGAGAAAGCGGGACAAGAAGAGACAAGGGCGCGCGCGCGCGACCAAAGAGAGAGAGAAAAAAAAACACACACACACTCACGCACTCACGCACTCACGCACATGCGGGGCCCAGTCCGCTCGCTCCTCCAGTGGGGGAATTACAACCGGGGGGTTTCGCCCCATGGCATCGCCTCTCGTTGGCTCTCTATTGGCTTGAACCTTTTTCCCCATCATTATTTTCTTTCTATTTCCTTTTTTTTTTTTTCCTTTTCTTGATTGTTCTTTTTTTTTTTTTACGTTCTTACTCGCACCTTGACACTCCATTGATTTCCAATTTAAGTGCCTCCAAGAGTGATGCAGATAGACACTTACTAAGAGGTAGGTAGGTCGGCATTTTTGCCCTTTGTGCCTTTCATAGTAGGCATTTGTACCTGTAGAGTTTTTTTTTTTTATATATTTTCCCCTACCTTCGTACCTACCTAGCTAGGTAAGTAAGTACTAAGCATGGCTTGATTTTCAACGCTTAGCTCCGACGGGCACGGACTAAAAAAAACAACAACCCCCAAGTAAGGAGAGAACTAATGAATTCAAGAAAAAAAAAAGAGAGAGAGAGAGATAAAGAAAGAGTCGGCGCGTCCGGCGGCTTGACGCTGCGAACAAATTGTACTTGATCAATGTCGATTTAGCTGCCCGTCGGCTACTGCTGGGATGAGACATTTTCCATCCCCACCGACGGCTCTTTTTTTTTTAGTAGGGGGCCTTGGGCGTTACGCCTGTTGGGGACGAGGTTTTTGTTTTCTCCAGTGTCCGTTTATTTTTCTTTTTTCCTTCTTTACTTTTTTTTGTTCAATGAGTGTAATTGATTTGGCGATTTGATCTCTACTCGCGACACAATCTGACAATCAAATTTCTATAAACGAAAAAAAAAAAGACAGATATTTCTGTTTGTCCGGTGCCGAGTACTGGGAAGCTATTCTCGTCCGCCGCCGTCTGCGTCATGCGGCCTTCGCCGTCGACGACCATTCCAAATGGAAATTATGACTCTGTGCCACGGACCGGGCCCTTACTAGACGTACACCCTCCCTCTATTAGGCTTAACACGTCCCCTTACGCTTCGGACTTTGCCGCCCGATCGGTGCCCGGCGCTTGCTTCCAGATGAGCGGGTGACACACTGACAGACAGGCTGAAGACATTGGGTCATGTTGCATCGAGTTTTAGTCTTTTTTTGGGGGGGACGGAATCAACAAAAATCAAGGTATATAAAAAAAGGAACGTAAGTTGCGTAGACACAATAAAAAGATGATGCCATATCGAGGAATCGAACCTCGAACGTCAGTGGTTTGCTATTTCCACAAACTGATATGTTGCCTTTACACCAATATGGCTGTAAGTAATTGCAGTCGCAGCGTTCTCATTCATACTATAATCCCTTGACAGAAATCAAAGAGTGATAATGCAGATACCAACGAGCAATGTCATATCACAAGACATGGGCATGAACCGGATGAGAGGAAGCACTCGGTTTTTGTCACACTGCCACTATTTTGGCAATTCGCTTGTCTCGAGGTGACTCTGGCTTTGACCGTGGCAGCTTAGACGCTTGGCTGTCTCTTGCCTTGAGGTCTGTTTGTCGTGATTCGTTTCTCCTTTGGGTTGGCTGCGCCTGCTTTGGAGGTTGCGTTGCTGGGGGCTGGGCTTACAGATTGCTTTGTTTATTTTGCGTCATCTTTATATTTCCGAATTACACCACCGTCGAGTCACACGCGCCGCCGACGTACACCCACAACCGGCTGACCCAGCAAGCTCACCGCCGACTAAACACCCTTCATGCAGTCGAGACAAGGCTTTCCGACGCCGTCGCCGTCGTCTTCGTCGTCTCCTCCGTCGTCTCCCCCCACTCTTGCTGCCTCCACACCCGAGCAAGACTGTGAAATTGTGCCGTCAAACCAAGGCGCCTATCCATCGTCATCGGCTTCTTCAACCCCTACTCTTGCCGCCACGAACCGAGACAGTGAATCTGACCCGTTCGACCTGGATGATGAGGCCAGTCGCTCAGTCCGGGGCTCTCCTACACTTTGGTCGACGCCCTTACCGGCCTTGTACCGACGGAGAGTGCCTGCTACGCGGCAGCAAAACGAACGAGCGCTCAATGTGATACGCTCGCCCAGGTTCACGGCCGAGATGCCTCCTTCACAGTATTACCCTCCAGTAAGGGGCGTCATCCGTCGCGATCCCCCTTGCGTTGGTTGCGCCTGGCGAATGATGGGCCTCTCACCGGACGCTTTTACCTGTTGCTGCTAGGAGCAGGTGCATCCGGACGGGAGCAGAGGCGCTTGTTTCAACTGTGCTAGATGCGGGTGGGAATGCCAACAGGTATGTGTTTAAACCTTTCCTTGAATGCCCGAAGCATGAGGCTGATGCCACGTCGCTTCCTAGTCGACGCATGATGAATTCCGGAAAGCGACGAGCGATCTACAGGATTATGTCTGGGGTCGGGAGTGGGACGAGCTTCAGGCTGATCAGAAGGTCAAGACTGCCTTGACTTGATACCTGTCATTGGGCTAATGTTACCACGGCAGTTCTTGGAATTGACGGCCATCGTGCGCATCGTCATGAGGGCAATGACGGCGGAGCAGTTGTTGGATGCAGCGTACGAGGAGAGCGGCTTGCTGTAAGTGTTTGGTGCCGAGCGTTTCAGCACTCTTACAAGACAGCGTTTGAACGTGAACTTGTGCCATCCCCCCCCTTTTTTTTGGCCCTTTTGGGGGGGGGGGGGGGGGTCATCACCGAGTTGTCATTGTTGTCAAGCAGTGGTGATGTAGGCATGGTCAGCCGTGGCAGTCCAGGCAGCAGCGCAAATCCATAAGCACGGCCGAATTGCACTGCACCTTTAAGCCGTGCTTAGGGGGGTCAGAAACTCGGTCTATCGTATAGTGGTACTGCCACGACAAACGAGCAAAATCATGTCAACTGTCCTTATAAATTGTAAGTGAAAGTACATGCGCTCGGGTAGGTTTGCCGAGCTCAATAAGCCCAAACAGAATTAACTATAAAGACACGTCCAACTTTTTTTTTTAAAAAAAAAGCTTCATTTCTCAATATAAAGCTTGCAAATAAATTTTCGTTCTGAGGTGCTCAAAGCTCACAACTCGCTTACCATGAAGCTCTCTACTCTTGTTGTGGCTCTCCTCGTCAGCCTGGCAATCGCCAGCCCCGCCTTGTATCTGCACGCGGACGTAAGCATGTGCGGCGGGCGAGGAGCGACGTGCGGCTTCCGCAGTGCACTATGTGTATGTTTTTGCTGCTACACTTTCTTTTTGGGCCTGAACTGATGGTTGAATCAGTGCTCTCGTCGTTGCGTGGGGCCAGGCGTTTTTGTAAGTCGACGTCTGTACGTCCGTTTTTTTGGGGGGGGTTTTTTTTTTCCCGTTTTGTGCTGTTGTTGACCTCGAACGGGTTTTGGAGGGCATCTCGCTGGGGCAATGTGCCTGAAGCTTGGCTGCATGACTGAGGCATCGTGGTTGGTGGAGTTGATGAATGGTTGGGGGGTCCGCTGTGTTGGTTACCCAGGCAGACAGTTAAGGCAGTAGCAGCGGTACCTAGTAGGAGCCCTAGTGGTAGTAGCAGTAGCAGCCGTGGTAGTAGTAGTAGTTGATAGAGGCGGGACAGTACTTGGACCCCTCCGCCCCCCCTAATAAAAATAAAGATAAAAAAAGGGACATTTCCACCTACCCCGTACCTCATCTCACACCCAACCCTTAGTCCGCCATCTTCCTACCCATCTTACCCCCCCCTATCTCGTATTCGCACGAGGGCTCATAAAGAGCCTCTCTCTCCATTACACACCCCTTGCCTCGTCTCCCAAATTCCTCCCCTTCCCCCCTCCATGTGGTCTTGCCATCGCCTCGGCCTCGTCTGGCATGCTTCACCTTTTCTGCCTCTACCCGTCCAAGCGAAAAGGGTGGAAATGGCTGTTCCTCGTCCTGGCCGTCTCTCTGCTTCTGCTATGGCCGCTCGCTTATGACGGCGCAGTGGCGTTACGACGGCAGATGCAGGCGACGAAGCAAGTGGCGGCCGCCGACGCTCCCACCAGCAACAACCACGCTATCGATGAACTCATCCACGATGCCAACCTGCGCTTTGCCTCGGTGTTGCGCAAACGAAGCAATTCCCTTGCTCAGGCTACTCAGCGCTACATCGACAGACGTGGGCGAAGGCCACCTCCTGGCTTCCAACAGTGGTACGAGGCCGCGGCCCAGAACAAGGCTGTTGTAGTCGAGGACTTCTTCGATCGCATCTATCATGATGTCGCGCCGCTTTGGGCCATGGAACCCCGGCTTTTACGTCGTCTGGCCCGTGGGCAGGAGAGCGTCGTGAGAGTTCGTGATGGAAAAGTGGTGCCTAACGCGCAGGCTGCTGAGGCGTCGCATCGGTATAAGCAGTGGCAGGCGCTCGTGGCAGAAATTGCGACTCATCTACCGGATGTGGATATGCCGGTCAACACCATGGATGAGTCGCGGGTGCTGGTCCCGTGGGAAAAGGTGGATGAATATGTGTCGGAGGAGCGACGACGGAGGCATATCGTCGATGCTGGCGTGGCCAAGACCTCGTTTGGCCGTCTCGACGACGATGACGACAAAGAGACGAATGCGACACACTGGATCAAAGACCAAGTCACCGAATACTGGCATCACTACGCTGCGACGTGTCCGCCAGACAGCCCGGCCCGCAACGTCTCGTCGCCCCAGCCCCTGAGCTCGCCCGTGTCGTATCCCTCTCGGCCTGTGCCGGCTTACACGCACCGAGGCTTCGTCCACAACTTCACCGCCTCGCAAGACGCCTGTCTACAGCCACACCTTAACGGCATGCACGGCACATTCATCGAGAGCATCAGCATGTCGACTTCGCACGAGCTGGTGCCCATCTTTGGCGAGTCCAAGCTACCGCGGAACAACGAGCTGCTCATCCCTGCCGCCGTCTATCTCGACGACGGTCGGCTCGAGTACAGTGGCGGCGCGCATCATGGTGGTCGCTGGTCGCGCAAGAAGAGCGCTCTCATCTGGAGAGGGGTTTCGTCTGGTGGCCGCAACAAGAAGGACAACTGGCGACGCATGCATCGAAATCGCTTCATTCAGATGCTCAATGGCTCCGTCGTCTCTGCTCTCGAGCACAGGGACGACCAAGAAGCGAGCTTCCGTCTGATGTCCGACAACGACGACGTCTACTCGATCCAGGCGCAAGAGCAGGGCCGTCTCGGCGCCTGGGTCGAGACGTGGGCCGACGCCGGCTTCGTCGAAGCCCTGTGCGAGCCACCGGAAGATGTTGAGACGGTGCCACGACCCGGAGACGGAGCACCGACGCGCTTCTGCAACTGGCTACGGCCCATGTTCCCCGTCTCGACGAGCGTGTCCATGAAGGACATGTACGACTACAAGTTCCTCCCCGACGTCGACGGCAATTCCTTCAGCGGACGCTTCCGCGCCCTCCTACGATCCACCTCCCTCCCCCTCAAAGCCACCATCTACGCAGAATGGCACGACGACCGGCTCATGCCATGGGTGCATTTCGTGCCCCTCGACAACAGCTTCATGGACCTGTACGCCGTCATGGATTACTTTCTCGTCCGAAGCGGGGGCGACGCAAAGGCCAGTCGCATCGCGGCGGATGGCAAGACGTGGGCCGAGACGGTGCTGAGGCGTCAAGACATGAAGCTCTACGTCTGGCGGCTTTTACTGGAGTATGGCAGGGTGGTGCGTGATGGGCGGGATGCGTTGGCTTTTGTTGGGGAGGGGGAAGTGTAGTGTGAGAGAAAGGGGGGGGGGGAGGGGTTTTGTGTCATGTGTTAATGCTCTATACGTGTGATGGATTGGGGGAGGGGTTCCTTTTGGAGGTAGGTTTACTGTCGTGATACTCGGTTGGGTTTGGGACCCGTGATGTGTAGGTAGTTATGACCCGACATTACCGACGGGGTGTTGTAGTTGACTTTACGCTGCTGCTGGCATGGGCAAAATATATATTGGCTACCTGCCTATGTTGTGATGCAGTGAGTGGCCTATGACCTAGGTTAGTAGACATGGGGGGGGTTTGACCTCCCTTGCTCGACCTGGATAGGTAGTGGCAGTATGGAGTCGAGTTACGCCAAAGTCAGCTTTAACTTTGCTGTACCCGTTGGAAAGCCTAAACGGCGTCAGCATATCCGATGGGCAACTCCCCCGCCCCATTTTTTTTCTTCCTTTTTTGCCTTCTTGTCAGATTTTCCCCGACGGCAAGCAAGGTAATACTTTTTTACTTGGCGAAGGGGAGGGGGTGGCGGGGAGGGGGGGGCAACGGAAAGGTAGGTAGGTAGGTAGGTAGATAGGCAGGTAGGGAGGGAGGGAGGGAGGGAGGGAGGGAGGTAGGTATCACGTCGAGGTCGTAACTTTACTTGCTCTTTAGACTTGGGCTGTGATAGTACACACACTCTCTCTCTCGCATATACACACACTCACACACATACTCACACACTCACACATTCATATACTCACACATCTCTCATGCACACACACTCACACACTCTCACTCTCACACTCACTCACATTCATACACTCACACATTCATACTTTCGTACACTCATATATTCACACACTCACACATTCATACACTCACCCACGCACACACATAAAAAAAAAGTCCAGTCTTTATTGAACGGAAAGTCAAACTCTATAGGGCAAAAGACACAGCGTCTTTCTGTGTACAGGCATCGCATTATTCGGTCAACGCACCCGACGGAGTGTGGGCACGCCTCGGCCGCAGCATAATTCTCTCATTGTCGGGCGAGCATCCGTATCTGCGACACCAGACATCCCAAAATGCTCCGGGTTTGCGAATCTTTTTCTGCGGGGCCTCCTGGAGGGGGACTTGAGCGTTAGCGGCAGAGGATGGTATACCTACGTAAGGAGGTAATTCGGACGCTTTGCATACTTTGTCGGCGAGTGCGAAGGCAGCGAGGAGACTGACGAGGAGGTTGACAAGATGCATATTGAGAAAGAGAGAGACAGAGAGAGAGAGAGTGTGTGTGAAAAAGAAACTAGAATCGCAGACTTGTGGTTTTCAACGGTTGGGTGGGAAATTCCTTTACAATCGTAGGAATCCCTTGTGGTATGTATGGCACGCTGGAACCGCCAGATCATCTTGCGGTTACTTATACAGCAAGGAAAGGGTGTTGCTGTTTCTTTTTTTTTTTTCTCTTTTTTAGACGCTACAGGAAGTCATCGTTCACGAGCGTATCGGTTGCAGTAGGACACCCCTGACGGCAGAGGAGAAAGATTTACTTTGGAAAAGAGCCTTGACTTTTGAAACACGAAGGCGAGAATAGTGAGACCATCACTGTTGGTGTAGTTGTTGGTCATAGATGAATTATATAAGATGGGCTACTACTACAGCCTACGATCCTAATTAGAAAGGTTAAGTTTTTACATCCGGGACTGCCTAGTATACCCTAGGATTACTTATGTACACGATAATAAGTACTCTCCACAGCTAATTCCTTGTAGAGTACATACCTTAATATAATCGTTTAATAATTACCTTGGAATGCCTTGATAGATATTTCTTTCGAGTAGGTCTCTGTACTCCTGTGTTATCTATGGGGCTTATGAATATTTAACCGTTGTAATCCCAGTGGGCTATACGCGAGGTTCAATTACAATCTCGTAAGTGATAGCTAATACATGTTGAAATAGATTTCGTACGAGAAATAGCGAATTACTAGGCAAAACGACATGGGAAAGATTCGAGAGGAAACAAGTGATTTCGGTGGCTGACCGCCAGTATGACGCCTCGTGTAACGCGCTATCCAACCAACTTGTATGTGATTGGAAGTGGTGCTGTGTAGGAGGGTAGCATCGGCATGGGGGGGGGGGGGGAAGTTACCTAGGGAATTTGGGGGGGATTACGGCCTTGAGAGGATCGGCGGATGAGATACGGGGGGGAAGGGGTGGAGATCGGCGTCAGTATCCCTGTCGACTGGGATGAGGCGGGCGGCTTCACAAGTTGACAGACACAAAGGATTCTGGAACAAGGAAGAAAGAAGCAAAAAAAATAGAGTACGCGTTAGTAGTGTTTGGAATAGACTGCTGTTGGTGGTTGGTGGATGAATGGCCGCGCTTTTCCTTTTCCCGCTTAGATACATATCGTAGAGGGCGCTCTGAAGCGGGTGGGGGGAAGCCATGTGGAGAGCAGAAGGGCCCTGGTCTGAGGATGACGTAGTGAAAAGGAAGTCCCTCCGGCCCGCTAGAGAAAAAGATTAAGAGAGAGAAAAAAAAAGGAGGAGATTGTGGGGGCCTGGCACGGAGTACAAAAGCAGCGCGTACTAATTATTAACTCGAGTTGCATAAATTCAACCTCGACAGACTCTACTCTCCTTTTTCCCACTTCTACTACGACTAGGTAGGTAGGTAGGTAGGTAGGCTGCTACTACTACACGTAGGAATAAACCTCGTCGGCGATAGCTTGGGGGACGAATTCTCTAAACGACTCACGTTGGCCCCCCCCCCTTCCTCTTAGCTATCATCTACTTAGCAAACAAACAGACGAGGGCGCTCTCTGGCCCCCACAAGACAAGAAAAAAACACACATGCCAAGGGGTCCCCACCATTGACATACCAGAACCATCCTTTTTTTCCCAACACGTGTGGACGGCTGTTTCCGCCAACGTCAACTTGCGTCCCGGACTTGCCCTCTTGGAACCAGGCCCAGCCATATCCATCTGCAGCCTCGGCCATTTTCCGCTGCGGCATGCCTAAAGCATTTGTCACCGTCTTTTTTTTTTGGTTCCCTACCCCCTCCCTCCCTCTCTCTCT
>LAZP02000137.1:7436-39089 GCA_001272575.2 Ophiocordyceps unilateralis | reverse complement strand
GAGGGAAGGAGAGGGAAGGAGAGGGAAGGAGAGGGAAGGAGAGGGAAGGAGAGGGAAGGGAAGGAGGAGAGGGAGAAGGGAGGAGCGGTAAGGCTAAGCGAGATAGGGGAGGTAATCGGGTAATCCGGCATTCTGTTGCTGCTTCTGTTTTCGTCAGTACCCCTCGGCGAGGAGACGACGTTGGCTCTTGCTGTTCGTGTCCCTGGTTTGGCTCTCACGCTCTGTGTCGTTCTTCAGGCCTCATCAGCTTCATTCATCCACTAATTGTTGACCGCCGTCATTCTCGTAGCAACCCAAGGGGCGAGACGACGAGATACTCTGCGGGATGGAAATAATCGTCTATACAGACACTACTTAAGCAAGCCACCTGTACGAATACGGTACCGCAGACTCACAGCAGGCGAGGGAATCCTTCTTCATCATGCCTGCCCCTTACCGAGCTCCTCTCCGTCGACGCCGTCCAATCCGAAACTCTCGCTCCAGGCATCCACATTTCGGCCGTCTTGACAGGCTCGCCGCTGCCAATCCATGTTGTGGCAGTGCTCGGAGAAGGGGGGGGGGGGGGGCCGGAGGCTCGTCAGCCTCACTTGGGCGGCAGGGCGCGGATGCGGGCGGCAAGCCTGGCCTGCGATCTCGCCCGCGGCGTCTTCTCCCAATGCCACCTAGGAGACTACCGTCCATCTTCCTATACCTGACGGCGCACTTGATCCATCGCTTCAACCCGGGCACATGAATCCCAAGGCTAGGTAATGCCAGCAAAGTGGTGCCCGTCTTTGCCTCGACGCTGTATAGTGCTGGCAGCGAGTAGCGCGTCTTCCCTGAAGCATGATGCTTCAGCAGTCGTTGGAGGCGCGCTCGCTGCTCCGACGCCAGCGCCAGGCGAAACGATTTGGCATGCTGCGGCATAAAAGGCATGACGAGCAACCGAGCCGGTATGCAGCTACTGATCTGCAGCCAAAAGCGGCCGTCCCATAGCTTGGCCGCCTTCCAGCTCCGCCACCGGTGGCCGGATAGCGGGCTGGAGCCAGAACGGCCAAGGAAGATGCGCTGCGGCACCGGCCTGGAAGAGGGATACGGGGTCCGCGAAAGATGCCACTTTGTCGGCTCCGCACCCTCTGCGGGCCGGAAAAGAACTCCGGACATGGTAAAGGCCTCAGACCGACGGCGGTCCGGCCCCGAACGCAGGGCCGGAAATAGCCGGTCCACGGCCCCGTCGAGGTTGCTCAAGGGCGGCAAATGGATTTCGGGCGTGACGAAATCGATGAGCTTGCGAATGGCCGCCGCGGCCACCAGTCTCTGGTGACGCTGTCGCGCATTACTTGTTGCCAAGGACCTCGGCCTTCTCGATCGCGAGCTGGGAAGCTTGATGGTAAGAGTGCCAACATTCGGATTGAAATGACGCAGGACGGCCTCGCGCACGAGTAATCTGTGGGCCTCCGATTCCTCCGCCTTACTCCTCCGCCTCGACCGCTTGGACAAGGCCAGGATGGCGGGCTTCTGCAGCGCTCGCGGCAATTGATGCGACTTGACCAGGTGACGAACGGCGTTGCGCATCGTCAGGGTCGGATCCGAATTGGTGTTGTCCTCAAACCAACGAAGCTCGTTGGCTTCGCAGGTGGCAATGAGTCGGTCTTTGTCGAATTCCAATAATGGGCGATGAATCATGATGCCGCCGTCTTCGCAGTCTAGCGGCCTGAGGTCCGGTATGGATGGATTGACCATGGCTGCGCTCATTTCGAGTCGATGGCAAGCTTGGTCGGGGCCATTTCGCAGAAAGTTGCGCAGCTCGTCAGCCCGGCTGTTGGCGTCGTCCAGACCGCTCTTATAGACGCCATACAGATCAGAGCACTCCGGGATGGCGTTAGAGTCCGGGATGGCTCCGAGTCCCCGGTAGCCATGCCCGGCGAGCAGGCGCATCAGCACCGTCTCGTACTGGTCATCGCGGTGATGGGCGAAGAAGAGGTTTCTCGCATGTAGACGTCGACAGGTGACTCCGAGCAGGCGATAGCGCATCGTCCGCGCCAGGCTCTCCATATTGGCCTGTCCGGCCTGAGTCCACCTCAGCCGCTTGACAAGGGCTCCCAAGCTAAGTTTCCGGAGCTCGTGAGCGACACACAGGGCTTCCTGATCGCTGCCTGGTCGCAGTCGGTGGTCTATTACGATTCCTACCGCGCGTCTAACGGTGCCTCCAGCTGTCCTGATGCCCTCTTCAGATGTCAGGAGGCGGGAAAATAGAAAGGCCATGGCGATGGAGTCGACGCCTCCGCTGACGGCGAGAGCTGACCCTAGCGAGTTAGCAACGACGTCGCTTCTGTAGCCGAGACAGGCTCACCAACGGTCTGTGGTCGGCCATGGCGGGCAGCGGTAGTGAGATTGGGTCGACAGAGTAGCGCTTCGACCGCATCGCGAAATTCGGCCGGAGAGATGGGTTTGGGTATACGGCGAAGCATTCCATAACGGAAGAAAGATGCAGCAAGTCGGGGATTTTGCCGACGATGATTGCTGAGGTTTCCTCCGAAGGGCAGCTTACTAACAGCAAAAGCCCCCCCCTTTCATCCCTTTCATTCCCCCCCCCTTCCCCCCCTCGTCTGATCAAGGATCAACGACAAGCTTCTATTGACCTCGAGCCATCAAACCGGCTACGAATGCTGCGCAACAGAGCGTCAGGGCCCCCGGCCGAGGGTCCATCTTTGCCTAGTCTCAGGGGCGAGCTGGGCTGATTCGCCGCCGCCCACGTGTCTGTCTTGGGAGGAGGAGGGGGCGTCTGCACACGGCTGGCTACCACCAGCTGAAGCGCCTGGACGGAGCGCCTGGACGGAGCGCCTGGACGGAGCGCCTGGATGGAGCGCCTGGACGACATAGAGTGTACATGATGCAGAAGCACAGTACGAGCGAGAGTCTTCGGGTGCCTCGGCCGCTGCCCAATGCTTGGCTGCTGTCTCGCCATCGCCAAAACACCACTGATGTCAACGAGTTGTGAGTCTAGTCGTCATCGTGAAGCTTCCCGCCTTCTTCTCGCCCGTCATCTCCCTCTCTTTCTCTGTGTGTGTGTGTGTGTCTGTCTACCCCATGCCATCACAAGACGCCTCTCTGTGCCCCTCTTCTTCAGTCCACCACCTCCTCTTCTTCTTCTTCGCACCTCGTCCCTTTCGCACCTCGTCGTCTTGCCCGTCGGTTCCCCTCCTCTCCCCCTCCCACCTACATACAACCAACCCACTGTACACACATTCGACGCCCCATGTCCCCGCCTGCTGCCGCTGCTGCTAACGCCTCCCCCGGGCCACTAGCTACCGCTGTCTCACCTGCTGCTCTTCAAATCCGACCAAGGCACACGCCGCCCATGCCGCGAGAGGTCGACCATCGCCTCACCCATGGTCTCCCAGCTCGAGCCCCTCGCTCCCTCCTCATCCTCCTCCCGGCTCTCGGCGCACGGTCGCGCCCTCTGCTCCACGTCGTCGGTCGTCTCGCGCCCTTCGCTGTCGCGCAAGAAGCGCTACAACCGCTCTCACGCCGGAGGCGCTTCGTACGTGCCTCAGAACGAATTCCCCGTCTTCTGCCACAGTGGCGATGTCGACATCCTCCTTCGCGCCGGCGCGGCCGAGAACCGCTATCTGCTACATCGCGACACCCTTGCCCGCTGCAGCGGCTTCTTCGAGGCCAGCACCTCGTCTCAGTGGTCCAAGGCTCAGCCCCTGGTCGGATCCGAGTTGGCTCACATCCACGAGGAGTCGTCTTCCTCCTCCATGGCCCTCGATGATTCTCATCCTCCCAAGGAGCGATGGACTTATGAGCTCCATCCCGGCGCGGGACCAGGCGACATCCCCATGCTCGTCCAAAAGACGGACGCCTCACCCGTGTCCGCCCTCTCCGGCAGGCCCGCCTTCCCCTCCTTATTCGGCTCAAAGGCCGACTCCCGCTCGAGGCCGCGTCCCGGTCACGTCTCCTTCTCGCTCTCCGTCGCCGACCTGAGCCGCGATTCGGCCCTGTCGCCGGCTGACCAGGACCTCCTCCGCGACTACGACAACCTCTTCCGCATCTTCTACAACTACCCTCCCATCCTGGACGGCGTCAACGTCGCCGACGCCTACATCCAGTGCAAGTCGCTGCTGGCCCTCGCCGACCAGTACGACGCCCTCGCCGTCGTCGGTCCCCGCGTCGATCACCACCTCCTGCAGTTCCAGTCGCGCCTTTGGAAGCAGATTGCAAAATATCCCGTCTCTTACTTGCGCCTCGGCTACCTCGCCCGCAGCAAGGTCATCTTCCAGGAGGCTCTCATCCACGTTGTCGGCCAGTGGCCCGTCGGCGAGCGCAGCCTACGCTCCTCGCTGCCGGACGTCGTCATGGAAATCATCCAAGACAAGGTCGACGAACTGGAAGAGACGATCAGCCGGGTCGAGGGCCGTCTCTTCCGTCTCAACCTGACGACTCCGCGCGGCGATCGCGTCGCTCCCTCCAACAGCTATCTCGACTGGCTGGCCGTCAGTCTCTTTCGCCAGTGGCTCGCCGACAACACGACGCCCCAGCCTCCGCCGACAGTCAGCCGCAACGGCCGCGTCCGTCCGTCCGCCGCACCACCGTCCGCCGCTCCGCCGTCGGCCGCACCGCCGCCCCTCACCTCGGTCGGGCGCGCCTATCGCATCCTCGGCTCCGGCGGCTCCGGCGGCTTCCTCGCCCACGACGACTGCAAGCGCTTCCTCAAGCTGACGCCAGAGCTCTACAGCCGCGAGAACCTGCGGCGCTTCGAAAAGCGCATGGACGAGCTCAAGGCCTTGGCTCGCCACATCGTCCGCCCGCTCCTCGGCAGCGGCCTCGAGCTCGACATGGTTGGCTCCGGAAGGGCTTCCGAGGGCATCGGTTACTTGACCTGCACCACCGTCGGGAGCCGAGACCTACCTTGGCCCGTGGAAGGGTGACGGTTACTTTGGATATCGCCATGTTTTTTCACTCATGTGCTCCCCATTTCATGGCCCTTCCGAATTCTCTTTTTCCTTGTTCCCTCTTGAAGAAGTAGTAGTGGGTGGGCTTTGGTCGTGTTGCCGTCGTATTGGATTTCCATGCTGGCGTTCCTTTTCTACCGCTCCATTTCGTCTCCTCTCATGACATGCTCATACTACCGTGGCTTTCCGACTCAAAGTAGCCAACCTACCTACCTACCTACCTACCTACCTACCTACCTAGATCCATTCATGCCTCCATTCTCGTGACGGAAGTAATGAAATCATCATGGCAAGGCATCGCGTTAGCATCCAACTACTCATCTCGTACAACAGCAAACTGTCCGCCTTTCCCCGCCATCGGTTCACCTTCACCGTCCCGAGACTATTGGCATCTCCTCATCATATTGGAATCGACGTGCCCTCTAATGCGGTACACAGCTCGGGATATCAACCGTAAACGCCCTCCCCCCTCTCGCCCATCCCCCCTTTCCCCTCCGGCGGTGCCCGAGCACATCTCGAAATAGCACAAAAAAGATCAGGGGCAAAAGAGAGGGGAAAAAAGGGGGGGAAAGGGAAAAAAAAAAATATAAAACACCCTCCTGTCCCCGTCCATGACATCGTCCCCTCCCATGGATCTAGCCGCCAGCCGTTCCCCTCATCTCCTCTCCATGCGCAGGAATGCAGACGTCGAGTCCAGAAGCGGGGCCATATCCAACCGAGGAATACAACAGTGTCACGTCCAAGCTCCCGAGTCTCGCCCCGTTTGGTCCCTCCACAGGGGCTTCCGTCCCTCTCCCACCGTCAGTGCAAGCCGAGCAGCCGCTTCGAGTTCTCGTACACGACCCATGTTATGCTCAGTGCCGGAGCAACCTTCAGCAGATTCGGCGTCAGCCCCTTGTAGAACCCCCGCAGGCCCTCGCGCTGAAACGTCTTGCGGGCCACGTCCCAGATGCCCGTGTACGTTTCTCGATGCATCGCCGTGCCCTGCGTCTGCAGACGTGTCCGCACCACGTTGAGCGGATACACGACCGTTGCGCCGATGGCCCCCGACGTCGCGCCGATGATGCCCGTCGCAATGTTTCCCGGGTTGGCGTCGTCTTCGTGACAGCCGGCAAAGCGCGAATATCGTGTCCGGTACGTCGTCTTGAGAAGCTCAAACATGGTCATGTCGATTGCGCTGTACGGGAACATGCCCACCAGGCCCATCGTCACGCCCCGGTAACAGGACCGCAGGCCACCGTCGGCATACATCTTGATGGCAGTTTGGCGGATGAGAGCGTTCCCGGTAAGACCGTCCTTGACCGTCTCGCACTGCAGCCGGAACTTGAGCGTGTCGAGCGGATAGACGCAGAATCTGCCACGCCCGTCAGCGGCTCCATCGTTTCATGGACCGTGCGGCCGCTCACTGGGCAATCATGCCGGCGACGCCGCCCGCCGTGAACTTGGAGTAGGCACTGATTTTCATCGGGTCGCCGTGGCCCTCCCAGTTGGCAAAGGCTCGTTTGGCCGCCTCGTAGGATCCGAATTTGATAGCTGTCTCGGGCATGATCTTGACCACGTTGAGCCCGTTGCCTGCAAGCGGGTTCAGCGTCTCGCGGCCCTAGGTGCATCGCTGGCCGCCATACCGGCAAAGAAGCCGCTGACACCCCCGGATCGATAGACATCCTTGACGGCGTCACCGAGGGGGCGCATGGCATTCCTCAGCGCGAAGAGCGGGCGTCCATCCTTGAGGGCCGCGGCAGCCGTCAGGGAGTCGCTCTTGGTGCTGACAAGTAAGTAGACCTTGAGCCGGTCGAGAGGCGCTGTTGCTGTGCGCGACAGTCCGCCGGCGATGGCACCCGCGAGGAAATAACCTGGATCGGGAACAAGCTCTGTCAGCCTCAGCTTCGTATTTGTCGCCATGGCTTTCCCCGAGATCTGCGACTCTCCGAGGCGCTCATCCGAGGTGCCATCGCCGTCTGGTTTCCGCTTCATGCCGTCTCCTGTTGGGCGTCGCCCAGTGATGGCTGCAGCGTCAACAAACAAGTTCGCAGTCGTGTCCATATTGAGAGGTCCTTCGCCCACGCTCGCTGTCCGGGCTTCGGAAACAGATGGTGACGACAGTGTCGCAGGGCGAGTTGGGGAGGTGGCGATCCTGAGGATGGAGCCGAGAAGCGTGTGGGAAAGAGAAGAGAAAAGAGATGATGAAGAACCACCCGTACCTAAGCCTTCTAAGGTGTCTTCTCTGACGATGGAGTCTCCCTCGGGCGTGACGTTGACAACAGCATAGTAGTAGGACAAGACAGCACCAAGCTGGGAGTCGTCTTGACGCGCAGGCATAAAGAGAAGAAAGTTCCTGGGGTGTAATCAGCCACGGCAGGAATCTGGAGAAAAAATGGCCAATGACGAGTTGTGGCCCCTCCCTCGCGCACCCGTCACCATGGCAAAGAGAGGCACATGATAGGCGTTCTGAACACGCGAGCTGACCAGTGACCAACACCCACGCGTCAAGCGACACCAGTAGAAATCGACTTACCGCCACTCGTCAAAGCTGATAAAGCCGTCGTGGTTTCTGTCCATGTCGTTGAAAAAGGTAGACAGCCTGCGATTCGAGACGGTCAAGCCAGCCGCTCGAAAGGCCAACTGGAGCTCCGTCATGTCGAGCTGCCCGTTGCCATCCTTGTCTATGGATCTGAAGAGGGAGAGCAGCTCCTTCTCCGCTTTCTGAAAGAAAATGCGGAACTCTGCGTGACGTGATTCAGCATCAAGATTCCCCCCGTCGAGGTAGCAGATGGACGTCGAGACGCAGATACTCGGGCACCGAGCGACGCAGCGTACCTTGAAACTGTATCCTGCCATCGTGATTCGTGTCTACCTCGTTCATGATCTGCTTCAGGAGATGGTCGGCGTTCTTGAGTGCTGCGAGCAGCGTCAGCTCTCGCTCAATCTTCCGACCCCGCCGACGATAGCGGGAAACTCACGATGATCAATCTTGCGCAGCCCCCTCTTCAGGCCCTTCAGGTCCAGCTCGCCCGTGCGGCCCGGGTCGAGCTGGGCCCAGAGAGCCTCGAGGCGGGCATCGCGCTGGTATTGCGATTCCTCGAGCTCGCGCTCCTTGGGCCGGCTCATGGCATCGACGGCATGTCTCTCGCAGAGATGCGGGAGTCTTTTGGCGCGTCGTCGGATTGCGTCTTATGTTGGCAGCATGATCCGGCGGCAAACAAAGGACGAAAGTCGAAGAGGCCTTGGCACTGACGTCGGTGGACGATGAAAGCTTGCTGCAGGCAGCTGGTAGCAGCTGGCAAGGGGCGCAAGGGCGCAAGGGCGCAAGGGCGCAAGCTGACGGGACGGAGGCGGGGCTGCCCGGTTACAGGTAGGTAGTACACCGATTGCAGCGTGTTTAGTGGGCTGCAAGGCTCGGCTCAGTGGCTATAGCCGCTCTCGGGTGCTGTGGCCGCCTCGGCCGATAGCCCCATCTGCTCCTGAGCCCCTTATCCCCTTGTCCCCTTATCTAATCGCCGCCCTTTCGTTCAACCTCGCGTCCTCGGGCCGAGCAGATCCTCTCTCACTGTCGCCGACCAGCTGCGCTCTCCGCTCCGACGGTGCGGGCGAGATTCGCGATCCATGTCGGCCAATTACTGGGAGTCGACGCAGAGGCGCCATTGGCTTTTCACCAAGGAGCAGCTGGCGGCGATGCGCCAGAAGCTCGAAGACGACAATGCTGACCTCGTCCGCATGTTCACCCTGCCTCAGCCTAGGCATTTAGCCATCTTCTTCAACCAACGTACGTGTCGCCCGAGGAAATCTAGAGGTGGAAGACTGAACGCTTAACCTACTTACTGTCTCTGTAGAGTTACTGCGCTTGGGCAAACGGCTCAGCATACGGCAGCAGGCCATGGCAACCGCCCAGGTATACCTCAAGCGCTTCTACTGTCGAGTCGAGATCCGCCGCACGAATCCATATCTCGTCCTAACTACGGCCATCTACTTGGCCTGCAAAATGGAGGAAGCCCCTCAGCATATCCGGCTCATCGTCACCGAAGCGCGGCAGCTGTGGCAAGAATTCATCGGTCTCGACACATCGAGGATCGGCGAGTGCGAATTTTACCTCATTAGCGAGATGAACTCGCAACTCATAATCCACCAGCCATATCGATCCCTCAGTTCGCTGCGCGGTGAGCTGGCTCTGGCTGATGAGGACGTTCAGCTTGCCCGGTCCGTTATCAATGATCACTACATGACGGACCTCCCGATGCTCTGCGCCCCACACATCATCGCCCTCATCGCCATTCTGCTCGCTCTTGTGCTGAGGCCGAATTCGTCTGGCCCGGGACAGAGCGCAACGGGCACTGCTGCCGTCGCTGGTCTGGCGGCAGCGCAGGCAGCTCTGAGCCAGGCGCACGCCAACAAGGCGAGCGGCCTCAAGAACCTTCTCGAGTCGCCCAATCCTTCCGACTCCAAGGAGAAGCAGCAAGAGGCCAGGATCACGAGGGTTCAGCACTTCGCAGCTTGGCTGGCGGAGAGTACGGTGGACATTGCTGCCATGGTCGACGCGACGCAGGAGATAATTTCTTTTTACGAGTGCTATGAACAGTACAATGACAAGCTGACAAGAGAGCAAATCACTCGTTTTGTCAAGGCGCGGAACTTGGACAGGTAGCTCATGTCAGGAGGGACTCGGCGAAAAGGCTTCGGTTCATGGTGCGCAACAGGAAGCCCCACGGTGTGATGATACGGCGACGGCGACAACGGCCACGTCACCAACATGGAGGCCTCGTCAAGATGGTCGTCGTCGTGGTTGCGCTGAGGATCATCGGCAGTAAATCACGTGGCATGCGACGGGCGAGGGGCATCGAACGAAGAGGTGGCATGCCATTGAAAGGTGATAATCTTCATCCATCAGGCAGCGTCGTCGACGAAGACCGTCGTGTGAGTGCCAAGTGGGGAAGCTACTGGCCGTGTCGAGCTGACGGGAGACGGAGACGACGCCAAGTGGGAAAGGAGAAGGGGCAGCGCCATCGACGTCAGCTGGCCTGCATAGGCGTCGAAGGACGGACATTGGTCCCGCCGGGGCCGTGACTGGCGCTACGTTCGGCGCCAGGCCGTTGGTAGGCCGTAGGTAGGCCGAGGCCGTGGGAGAACAGCGCCAAAGAGGCTTGTTGGGCCAGCCGGTCGGAGTTTGATGTCACGCGCGATGGTGGCTAACACGCCGCTTCGGCCACGTCGAACTGCGATGCCGGAGTGGAAAGGCGGCATAATGATGCACCGACATACCTACCTGGATCGCCCTTTGGGTGCATGGGAAAAAAAGACTCGAGGTCACTAGGTACCTAGGTAGGTATTGATCTACCGGTGCAGTTAGTGCGGTAACGAGGCTTCCTGTTTCCCCGCAGGAAACGGTGTCAAAGGGGTGTTAGCGGCTCGACGCTGCTAAGTTTAGCTGGTGAGACACGCCGCGCGGACCTACTGAAAAAAGAGCGGTGTGGAACAGAACGCCATTGGCCGCACAAGGCCGTGAAAGCGGTACTTTTTGCACTGTACGGTGCCGTTCCTTACCTAAGCTCCATCGCAACCGAGGCGAGGGTTGGTGGTTCACAAGGGCCTGAAAGGCCTGAAAGGCTGGGAAGAGGGGGGGGTTGGCTGCACCGTCCTTGGACAAAGGGCCGGAAATCCGCAACGGGCCCTGGCTGCCTCCAAACACTTGGCTGGGGGACCGAGATGTGTTTCGGAGAATCTTATATGTGTGCGCCGTGAGGCGGTTTTGTGAGGTCTTGATCACAAGGTGTTAGTCGCTGGCCGCTAGAAGGGATGGGTAGTTGAGCCTCTTTTCTACCTACTTACGTACCTAGGTAGGTATTTATTACTACCTACTTTGACTCTAGATAGCTTCAGGAGAGATCTTCAAGTGACTGAGTGCGCAGAGTGCGCAGATTGCGCCGGCTTAGCCTCGGATCGTCTCGATAGCTAAGTTTCCCCTATTTTCTTTAGCGGGTCGAAGACGATTTTACCCAATCAGCTGAGAAGCAGTACAGTACGGCGGGACCTCACATAAAGCAAAGCTTCATGACTTGCCTCAGCCACGTTATAGACCTCCGGGTGGGCTAGGCAGTTTTGCTGAAATACTACTTGTGTATGTAGGTTTGGACGGATAGATGTTATATAGACGAACCCGGCATCCCCTGCTGTTTCACAAACGGCGGAAACACTAGGTGTGGGAAGGGGGCATTAGTGATCGGTTGGAATGGGGAGACGGATGCGGGGTAGTGAGGAGGCATGCAATTCTGGAAGACGGGCTTTAGACGCTCTCGAGAGCCTTCGCGAACTATCGCCCGACGTCTCTAGTAGCGCGTGTATGATATGCCCGAACAAATTACAAGCAGTTATTTCACTATTTACGGCCGAGGTTTGTCAATCCATCGCGGTGGCATATCTCATTCCGTATCATCTCTATAGGGTAGCTTCGCCATCAGGACTACAGTGCGCGCGCTACGAAGCGCGTTCGAGATGGAGCGCCTAGGCGACGATCACAATCGGGCGCGCCGTCGAGCGTCGAACGACGGAGGCACAGTTACCAAACGGATTGCCCGAGATCTGCTGTGGTGCCGACGAAATAGCCGCTGGAATGGGAAAGGGGGCCAGATGTCCTGGTTGGGTAGTCACGACGATCCGAGGCGCGAATACCGCCGTGCGTAACCCGCCGGCGATGGCGTACCACGAGCGAGCAATCAATTAAAGCGATTTGTCCCCGTCTTTTGACAACCAAATGTTGGGGCGAAACGAGGGCGGGGAGGGAGGAGTGGGAGGGAGGGGGGAGATGGTTTGCATGTCTTCGATAGACGTGGATCCATCTGCTGCATCTCGCGCCATCATGCCTCCCATCCGCACCGGCCAGACATGCATGCGGCAGCCATCACCATCGGCTTGCCCGTGCGCGTCAGCTGCCCCCCCCCCCCCCCTTTCTCCCCCCTTTCCTCTCTTCTCTCGTCAAGCTCTCGCTACCAGCAGCCAGCCTCCTCCGCCCTCCACGTCGGTATTAGACAACAGGAACCCTGAACCTAGTCTCTTCAACGAGATGTGTTATGTATTTGCTTGCCGAGGCTACACACTGTCGGATCTATCTAGCCCCCCCTCCCCGACGGGGCGCACGGGGACGACCTCACAGGAGGCCCCCCCTCCCCCCCCCCCCCCCCGGCCAAGACGGGCTGTTACCAACCGGCAGTACTCTCGTACAACATGTGTACAGTAGTTGAGGCGAGTTTCATCTGCGTCTGGGGCGGAGGGGCAGAGCATGTTTCTGTCAAAGGCATGACAATGTCAGAATGATAGACCGACGATGCCGTAATTCTCTAGGTAGTTATGCCATGTCCAACCGACACGGCTGTCATCGGTTCGACGGCACCGAGGCAAAGAGTTTCACTTCACACCGCACGCTTCATTCCTCGATTGCAGCTATTCAACTACTAGGAGTTGGTGATGGACTGACCCACTTTGCAAGGCCCTGGCTGGAATAAACGAGGTGCGAATTTGCGTAAAAATATGTCAACTGTCTGCCCCTTCCTGCGGAACATCCGCACCCGTCTCCGGCCCCGATTGATTAAGATGCTGCCGAACTGTCAGTCAGGCAAGGAGGCGTCGGCCAAGAGCTCGACCGGGCGGCGCAGGGCATTGCATGCACACTGTGCACGACAAATCGACTTTGAGGGAGGAAAAGAGGCTTGCGAAAACCGCAACGGTCAACGAATGCCGCAAAAGCCGTATAAGCTACGGACGCCGTACAATTGAATACCCGTCGACTCGATAATCGATACACTAGTTTATCTGACAAGACGGAAGGGAAGGGGGAGAAAGGAACCCCAATTTAAGATACCCGGCAGCAAAGCAGGTAGCGAGCCCGTTGAACGGAGCGGCTTAAGACGCACACGGAGCTGTGCCTCTAGCAAGTATTCGTGCCTACGGGAATAGACTGGAATGCGCAGCCTGAGAGGAGACTCACCAGGGAGGGTGACGCTACAAGCTCAACGGGGGGGTGGGGGATGGGGAGTGGGGAGGCAGCAGGGGGGGGGGGCGCAGGGCAGAGGTGGCGTGGTGATGGGGTGGCTAAGTGGTAGTATGGCGAGTCTCTTCGCGTGCACGTTGACTAGAGAAAGCTACGCAGTCCCCTATCAACTGATGATCGGTGGAACCCTGAAAGTTCCCTGCCAGGGTCTCTCTGCTTTCCCGCTTGGTTGCGGCAGGGTCGTCAAAGGTTCCTCAGGCTCCAGCCATGCGATTTAACGTGTAAATGTAGTGTGTTTGCCTCTCTCACCGCTTTCCCCATGACAGAGAGGGCCGAACATGAAGCCGGCGGTAGTTCAACGCTCATGCCTGTTCATCGTCCTCGTTGCGTGCCTTGCCAAGTGCCGAGGTGACTGGTCCGTGTCTCTGTCGTCTCCGGTTGTATGTACTCATGCGATGTATGAGACCGATTGTGGCGCAAACTGTATTTCGTTTTGCTGGCACCTTCCTAGATTAGTAGGAACCTAGCGGAAGAACTGTGTCTTGGTGCTTTCCAATGCTAGTATTAGATGCTACCGCTTGGCAGACGCTCTAAAAACAGCGCCTCGGTATTCGTACAGTGCTTGTACCGTCCTTGCGGGCCTCCACCGGTGGGGGTCTCCGAGGAGAGGAGAACGGCGCGCAAGAGAGAGAGAGAGAGAGACAACGCGCATGAATTAGCGCCAAAGGCTCCGAGATCGTCTACCTGTGTCTGCGAAATGTGTGAGTGTGCATGCGCGCCGCGTGTGCAGTGCGGTTGTCAGCCGGCACCTCCATCATCTTCTCTTTGTGGTTGAATTGAAAGGGAGGGGGCAAAACTGGAAGCTCAGCCGCCCGCTGCTTGGCTCGGGGGGTGGGGATGGGGGGGGGGGGCGTCTCCGGCGCCGTGCCGGTTGCACTGTCGCGCATGGCCACCCCCGCCCCAAGTGGTGGAGAACAGCAAGGTACAGTGGCTGTACCCGTAGCAGGTATCGAGAGACCACAGTGCGGTGCGGCACTGGCGCTTGCCCCTGACAGCCTCTAGCCCCGCCGTGGCCTAGCGCCCTGCGTGCCAGCCCAATCACCGACCGGTGGCGAGGGCGGCGGATCCGGCATGCTCGTTATCCTATTCGCCGGCTGCGGCGCTGCGTCTCGTCTCCACACCACCGGTTGGTCTTCCCTGCCCATGCAAGTCCGTCTGTATACTTTTATACCGGCGCGCATGGTGCCGGTACAAAGTACCAACGTCCATCGGTCGTGTGCTCCAACTGACTAAAGCCGCTGCACCCCCTCCCTCCCTTTCTAAACCCTCTCTTTTCTTGGTCACGCCGTATCCTCACCCTTCCCTGGTACTTCTCTCCGTCCATTCCCCTCTTCCATTTCTCCGTCGTCTTTCTCCCCTTCGCCTCTAAAAGCAATTCATCACCGTTCAACCCGCTGCCCTACCCCTGCTTGTCCTCCCTCCTTTCCACTTTCCTCGTTAAGTCCTCGCTGGCCCTCGGTCGGCCGCCAACAGTTGCAAGCGTCTCGACCGTTGATCCCGCAACGCGCCGACACTCCCAAGACCAACAAAATACCAGTCGCCGCCCTCCGCGTCGGCCCCCCCCCCCCAAAAAATTCGTCTCCCCGAGTCTCTCGGTCGCATTGCCTCGGTCGCAATCAGCCAGCGGATTCGTCGTGCTGGCATCACCCAACTTACTGTCATGGCCTCATACTACCACTACAACACCCAACCGGCGCACCCGATGCCCGTCCCCCACAGCCATCATCACGGTGGCGGTCGGAATCGCAGGGCACCTCGACTGTCGGTATCGCATAACGCCCAGAGGCAATTTCGAGGTGCACGGACTCTCAAAGACCTCAACGATTCCGCCGCCCTGTCTGCCTTCCGCGTCAAATTTGAGGCCGGCCGATCCTTTGAGCTCGAGGACGATCTCGAGTTCTGTCCCAGTTTATTGACAGAGACCGACGTGAGTAGCTGAGGCTCAGACGAGATCCCTTACTCGTTTCCCGTCGCCACGAAACCGTCCTAACCCATCCACCTCCGACCACAGTTGGTATCAATCTCCAGTGCCTCTGAGCGCTCCTCGTTGGCCAGCAATTCGCCCGAGTCGTCGCCGACGCAACGACCGCAAACGGTCGCTCCCGGCTTCTCCCTAAACACGTCATCACCAGCCTTCGTCCCCCCAAGCTACCAGGCGCAGCACTCGAGCCTCAAGCTGCATCAACCGTCGGCTACCCGCGGACGAAATGCTATCCCCATAGTCAACCCGGCCACCGGCATCTCCATGTCCAGCCCGCCGCCGTCTGTGTCGCCAGCAGCGATGCACCACTCTCTCGGTCGCCGATGGTAGTCTTTCCGGGATCTTGTTTTCATCTGCCACGCGACACGCCACTCTGCTACGAAGTCCTTCTGCATCTGAAAAAAAAAAAACATACTACTTGGCGGGCGCTCGAGGGAAAAATGACTTGAAAATTCAACTACTACTCGACTCGAAACTTTGTACGACGTTCGTCTTCGGCTGGTCTGCGTGCGGGCTGGTCTCGTTTCCATTGTGGGACACTTGCTTTTTTTTTTTTCCCATTTGCTTCGTTTTACCCGCTCGTCAGTCCGGCTTATCTCACTCGCCTCCACTCAAATCTCTCTTGGACACTCTTCATTTAACCTCATCCCAACCCATCGATGGAAACCGACAAACCCATCTTCCGGCGCGACTTGAACGGTTTGATACCATTTACAACATGTCTTTGATATTTCAGATTTTTTCAACGTCACAACTCGGTCTCCGTTCCACGCGATCAGACCATCTGATTCGACAAGTTTTTGTTGCATCTCGGGACTTTCGAATCAGCAGTACCGACGACGGAGTTTTTTTTTTCCCTTGCTTTGTCACGAATTGTCAGGGAGCGTGCGTGGTTGACTGATTAACCCCGAAAATGCTTCATTCTTTCACCACGGACATGTTCATCATGAAGTCATCAAACAGAACACATAGAGGGGAGTTATTTACGACGTCAAGCGAATCGGCCGTTGACCACGTTTGGCGAAGATATTGGACGGGTGGCGGTCATCGCAGACGAGAGGTGTCTTGGAAGTTTGCGCGCATTTTCTGCAACCGGAAATGGGGCTCTGGATCACGGGGAGTTGGTCGCCTGATTTCTTTGGGTCTTGTCATAATCATGAGAAGGGTTGTTCTGAGAGAGGCTGCAAGTCGATGTGTGTGCGCGCCGTGCGTGTGTGTGTGTGTTTCTGCTTGTACGGCGGTTGCGATCATCTGTTTGCGTGGGACGGCGGGAAATGCAATGAAAGACGGTGTTGCTGCTGTTGCGAGCATTTGTTGGGCCACTATGATGGGTTGTCTGGGAAACTGTCGGACAACGGCCGGCCGGAGTTGCGAAATGGAGGTTTGGGGCAGAATTACCGACCGGGATCGCGACGTTGATACGCGAAGTATATACACACCATACAACGTGTTCGTTTACACACAACATGAAACGTATCGGCTGCGTGATAGACTCTGGAGCGAGGAAGAGACGATGCTGAGTTGGGCTACGGAGATGCTTTGGGCAGGTCGATCGCGACTGCAGTGTAGACGTCGCCGTGACGTCACCACGCCGTCCTCGTTAGCCCTTGCAGCAGATAGAAGCGGTCACTTAGTAACTTTGCTGACGGGGGGTCATTTTCCCTCGGTACATAATTCTCCTTCTGAATCCATTTGTCGTCTCTGTCTCCTCAATCGTGGCCTTGAAACTATCAAGGAGCATCTACCAGCCAATTCGACCCGGATCGTTACCCACGTTGCCATCAATCAGTATCACCAATATGCAGGCGGTTCGCGCAGTGCGTGGTCCCGTGGCGGTGGCGACGAGGCGGGTAGGATTTTCGACGAGTGCGCGCCTCCGGCTGAAGGAGTCGTCTTCCCGTAAGTTTTCCTTGGCTGTGCTCTTGATGTGTCGTTGGGATGAGGGACGTCGCGAGAGACTGAACGTGCCCTATGTATGACGTTTGCTCTCACGACATCCATCAGCTCGAGAGAGCAGTTCGGAAACAATAATGCACTTCATGAGGCGCAAAATAAGCTAAAACCCCCTTCCGCAGAAACAGATGTTGACTACGAGCACCACAAAAAGGACTCCCTCGCCAAGCAGCGCCAGGGCACAGGCCACTGGAAGCCCGAGCTCGCCTCGGACAGCGAAGAAGCCGTCAAGGCGGACCGTGGCGGCCATGATAGGGGGAGTGAGGACTTTACGAGTCTGCAGGAGCGGACGAAGAGGGCGGCTGAGGAGAAGGCGAAGGCCGGGACGAGCACGGGCGATGGAGGCTCGTGAGATGGGGGAGGGGTAGCGACTTTGTTCCGGCGAGTACGATACACGCGGTCGCATGCGTGCCATGATTCCACATGCAGGGCGTCCTTGACCGTCGTTGCCAGCGTGGCCGACTCGGCGTCACATGTGTGAGGATGAGACGGAGGTGTGGTCGGTCGTAGGGTAGCATGATATCACCGTGCTAGACGCCAATTCCTCACTATCGATAACAAACATGACCTTGCATGTAGGAAAAACAGAGAACTGTAGTAAACTCCACCAGGCCATCGTCGCCAGCGACTTCTCTTTGGCCTTGCCTCCGGGCGAGAAACTCCAGCCCGCGGCAGCATGTCCTCCCCTCCCCCGCCCACACCACCAACCTTCCACTCGGCTCTACTGGCGGGGGCCCTGGCCGGGACCGTGGTGGACCTAAGCCTGTTCCCCCTGGACACGCTCAAGACGCGACTTCAATCATCCCGGGGCTTCTTCGCCGGCGGCGGCTTCTCCAACATCTACCGAGGCGTGGGCTCGGCCGTGGTCGGGTCCGCGCCCGGCGCAGCCTTCTTCTTCTGCACCTACGAAGCGGCCAAGGAACAGTTGGCCGACGTGGTTCCGGAGCCGGTGGTAGCGCACGTGCTCGCCGCCAGTCTGGGCGAGGTGGCTGCCTGTGCGGTGCGGGTGCCTACCGAGGTGGTCAAGCAGCGCGCTCAGGCGGGGCTGCATGGCGGCTCGTCTGCTGCTGCTCTGCGAGCTGTTCTCGCCTCGGGCTCCTTGTCTACTGTTTGGAGAGAGCTGTATCGCGGTTGGGGCATTACCGTCTTTCGTGAGTTGCCTTTTACCGCTATTCAGTTTCCCCTGTGGGAGGCTATGAGGGATTGGCGGCGTCGCTCCGCCCCTGTCGCTGGTCATGATGCTTCGGCTCTTGAGAGCGCCGTCTTCGGTACTGTGGCGGGCGCTGTCGCTGCCGCCTTGACCACTCCGCTTGATGTCATCAAGACGAGGGTTATGCTATCTGCCCAGAGGCTTTCTGTCCGCCATGTCGTCCGGAACATGGTTCGGGACGAAGGCCTGCGCCCCTTCTTTGCCGGTCTCGCTCCCCGCGTCACTTGGATCTCCATCGGCGGTGCCATATTTCTCGGCAGCTATCAATGGGCCATCAATACTCTGAGAACAATCACTTGACGCTGTCCAATGCGCCGCACTCAAGAGGATATAACAACAAGTAATTTGCAACCCCGTGGTATATCGTTATCCAGCTTTCCAGCCAGCCCTGGCCTACAGAGACAGCGAGCCAACACCGATAGACGCTGCACTGTCGAATAAATTATTTGGAGCGACGCCAGGATCAGCTCCGCCGTGAGAGAGACACCGACGCCGTCCGAGGAAGCCAAACCAAAAAAAAAAAAAAATAAGGGGGAAGAAAGGCTACGTATGTCGGACGCCCTCAGCATGTTTGCGTCGTCGAGCCGCTCTCCGAGGCAGCCGCCGCGGTCGCTGGGCCCCCTACTGCGCTTCTCTCTACCGGCAAGGAAGTCGGTCTCGGCTGTCCGAGGGGCTTGATGGCCCGGCGACCCGTGGCTTTGTAGTACATGATGATGTCGTTGCCACCTTTCCAAACGTGGGCCCGAATCGTCGTGAGGCTCATCGTCGGACTCAACAGCTGTCGGCGTCGCCCGTCAGCTTTCTCGTTTCAGGGGGGGGAGAGGGGGACGGAAGCGGTCACGGGATATCTTCACCTGATCGTTGCAGTATAACTCCAGATAGTCCTCGGGCATCAGCCCGTCCGGCTCTTCGCTCTCCGTCTGTTCCTCCATCTTCTCGGCCACGTACGCCAGGATCTTCTTCACCCTCAACATCCTGTTGGCGTTGAGCCTGTTCGTCCCGTCCGACGGCAGGATGGGAGGCAGGTCGCCCAAGGGGTGCAGGACAAACGACACCTTGACGGGGTCCTTTTGCGGTATCATGTTCCGCAGGAGCACCTCTCCGAGCCACATGGGCGCCTTTTGCTCAATCACATCCGCGTCCCTGCCTAGCCCCCCGACCGTGCCCTGGTATATGTTGGCACTTCCGCCGGACGTTTCCTCCTGGATAATGACTCTTGTGCCCGGCGGCAACTTGAGCACCGGCGTTTCGGACGGTAGGCTCGGCGCCATGAGCGTCTCCACCGGCTTGTCTGGCGATTCGGCCAGCTGCTTGTCGTACTCGTTGTGCATCTTCTGTATTACGCCGAGGAAACTGTCGTCGACTTCCTTGTCGTGAGTGGAGGATGACTCGGATTCCCCAGTCCGGTCTTCCGCCGTCACCACTGGTTTTTCTTGCGTCGCCTGTGACAGAGACCGCAGCTTCTTGGAACTAAACGACATTCGGAACTTTCGGCCAAAGGGCGTGCTGGGGGCCTTGCCGCTGTCGGCCGCCTTGTCCTTGTCTTTGCCCTTGTCGTTGCCATTCTCTGTAAGGGATCTTCCCTCAGAGGTCTCCGTGGCCGGCGTGGCCGGCGTTCTTACCGTCCTTTCCGACGCGAAATAGTCGTCCCTTTCTCCTTGAAATCGCTCCCCTGTGGTGCTGGTGCTTCCATCTCGTAAGCCAGCGAGACCTCCGGCGACGGTGGGGGTTGCAAGTCCGACACCAATTGCCAAACCGAGCGAGGGCACAGGTGGCTGGGAGCCGTTGGCGCGAGGTGTTGTGGCCGGGTCGGATCCCTCAGGGCCCGGAGTGTCCGGATGAAGAAGCTCGATTGATCCCGAGGCACTCGCTTGCCTGCCGGCCTGTCTCCTCTCCACCTCTTCGTTCAGCCTCTGACGGTGCAACTCGTCGCGCCGTATCTCCTCGTCGATGAGGTTCGCGAACAAGTAGCGCATAATCCATCGCCCGAGAATGACTGAGAGAGGCCGCGTTAGCCGCTGTCGTGACCCTCAGGCATAGAAGGGGCCTCACTTCTCTGATCCTCCTTGAACTCTATCGGCTCGCCAAACTTTAGCTCGTCGGCATAAATCTCAGCATCGAAGCAGTTGTAAGGCTCTAGTACGACTGTGAGGTTGCCGGAGCTGAGGTCGACCGAGCACCAGGGAGCTACGGCCTCTCGAGTGTTGACCGCCTTCTCTACATCCTCGAGATGCTGCTTGCCAAAGCTTCTGATAGGCTTGCACTGCGCAGCGTACCGAGTTAGCGTATCCAAGTCCCAGGCCTTTCCCCCGGGCGACAAACCGCGATGAGATCCCATAGCAGCACGTCGCCAGCCGTATCCAGTGTCAAGACTCTCCGCCTGTCGTTCAGCATCTTGTGTTTCAAAAGGCCAAACTGGCCCTCGATAGTCTCCTCCGGCAGTTGATGAATAGGCACAATCTCCGGCTCCGGCTGGTCTTGGGCCGCCTCTGAGCCCCTCCTGACCAGGCCCTCGTTCAATATGCTCGAGCCGGGGCTCATGGCGTTCCGGGAGGGAAGGAAGGCCGTGTTGGACATGCGGAGAATCGATTCAGGACCGATCTTGGTCCTGTTTGAAGCATCGGTCTTGGGTGGAGAGGACCGAGACGTTGCGACAGGAGCTCGGGGAGGATGAAAGTTGTCGGGTAATAGGATGTCGTCGCCTGTATCAATATCTCGCCATCGGTTTATGCTGGACCGGTTCGTAGCCGTCCAGATGTTTCCGGCGGCGGCAACGACCCGAAAGACGCCGAAATTCTCCTGCGCAACGGCGAGACTAAGGCCGTCGTCGATGTCGTCGATGCCCCCCCTGACATCCGTCTTGGCAATCAGACCAGAACGATCACTGCTGTAAAAGATGCCCAGTCGAGGGTCGTCGGAATACAAGGACCAGATGCTCTCGTCGTGCATAGTAAAGGTGTACATGCAGCGACCGCCCCTCAGACTCCACATCTTGATGGTCTTGTCGGCGCCGGCGCTCAGAATGATGTCGCCTGCGTCGTCCATCAAGATGGAGCGGATGTTGTCCAGGTGTCCTACGAGCTTCGAAACCTTGGAGCCCGTCCGCGGGTCGTGCAGTCGGACCATCTTCTCCGGCCCTCCGCTTGCCAGGATGTTGCGGCCGACGGCCAGGGCATAGACGGAGCCCTTTTCAGTCATCTCCTCGCCTTTGACGTCAATCTCGAGCGTCTTTCCCGCACCATTGAGGTCCCAGAGGCGAATTTTGCGATCGAGACCACCAGAGGCGACCCAATTGGCATTGACGTCGGCCGTGGGAGTGGCGACGCACTTGACGTAGTCTGCGTGTTCGCCAATGGCCACGGCGCGGCTGCTGTCCTCCTCAGAGAAGGGCCGCCAGACCTTGACGGCGAGATCGGAAGAGGCCGACACCAAGGCCGTGTTGCCGTGGGCTAGGGCGATGTCGTTGATCCAGTGCATGTGCGCCTGGGTCT
Organism: Ophiocordyceps unilateralis; assembly: GCA_001272575.2. Lineage (NCBI taxonomy): Eukaryota > Fungi > Ascomycota > Sordariomycetes > Hypocreales > Ophiocordycipitaceae > Ophiocordyceps > Ophiocordyceps unilateralis. The sequence goes on along the minus strand of LAZP02000137.1, from coordinate 17,482 downwards.
GAGCTCGCAGCCTCGACATCGGACGGTCGGGGGCATGACGACGAGATTCGAGGAGCAAGTCCCATGCGCAGACAACGCCGTCGCGTCCGCCTGAGTAGCTGTGAGGCGGGCGCATGAGCCAAACGCGATTCGAAGGAGAACAAGACAAGGAGAAGAGAGCTCACAGGATGCCATTGCCGGCATCGACGGCCAAGCCATTGACACCGAGACGATGGCCGCCAGCCGAGGATTTGGCGTTTTCGAGGACTGCGATGAGGCACCTAGCGTCAGCCCAGGCCTTGGTCAGTCGCAAGTAATGCTGCGCGTGCCTCGCGCTGTGCTGCCATCTCGAGGTGGAAAAAAAAAAAAAAAAGAAGGGTGGCGAGTGCAACGCCGGCGGCAGCGGGCCGCCGGTGCCGCGACACGAGGGAGACTCACCATAGCTGATCCTCTGACGAGCCTTTTTGGCCATGGCTGGCAGCGAGCTCTGGCGACGGGGCGCGGGTAAAGGTAGGAGGAGATCTGCCTGTCGACCGTATCGGCCCGGCGCGGCAGAAGGAAGGATTCGAGGATCCTCCGATCCTCCGATCCTCCGCCTCGGGCGGGAGTCTCGCCCGGCTGCGGGCAGCAGTCAGTCAGCAGGCCACGGACCGCGCAGAGGTGGCGATACCGAGCGCTCAAGGCCTGATCTCTGAGAGATGAACTGAGAGTGAATAGTACCTGGTAGGCAAGGATCTCCTACCCTTGGAGATGCGAATGTTGGTGGTAGATTTGGCTACGGGCTGCTTATGTAGGTACTACGGGACCCTAACCCTAGACAGGTAGCCAGTTGTCTTCTACCAGGTAAATATCAGGGACAAGGAGAATCAAAATGGTTTGCAGTATTTTACGGTCAGCAGCTGATGACAAAAAGCAGATAAGAAAACGAAATGCAGGGACCTTTCCTCGGTTTCCTCAGCCATCATCATCCATGACTAGATCTCTCTCGCGAGCCGTGAGCCGTGAGCCGTGAACCGTGAGTCGTGAGTCGTTGTTGCGTAGCCTACCTACCTACCCAATATAGCATGGATCCTGGTCAGCTTCCGTAAAAAAAAAATGCCACCAAGGGCCACCAAGGGGCACCGCTCACCTACCGAGTCTCTCAGTTCACATGACGACGCAGAGACCCTTGAACGGGTTGGCGATGGGAACCTTGCGCTTGACGGCGAAGCCGACAGGACACCATCTGACGGATCGCAGCCGATCTCGTCCGTCGCATTGCGGACAGTCACCCTCGTTGCGAATCACCTCAACCCGGACGCCCGCACAGGGTTTGGCGTAGCACTCGGAAATGCCTCTGGAGACGCGGTGTTCGCACCCGTACTGGACAACGGTTCGCAGACACATGAGCGCCGCTGCAGAATTCAGCTCTGGGAGAGGAGGTATGATGAGTTCGGTCGTGTGCAAAATACGGATCGTGATCCTTTGCACCCTCGGTGCTCGTGGCGATGGCTGTTGTTTTGTTTTAGCGGACAAACAGCCTGGGGTTGAATGAGTGGGTAAGACGGTGTTTGCCTCGCCTGGGCTGCAAGGTGAATGGTCGGCTGTCTCTATGCTGCGCTACGAGCCTCGTCTGCCTGTCACAGCCTCGCCTTGCGGCGGCCAGCTGCTTGCCAGCTGCCGCAACTGGCCGATTCACCGGCCACTCACCGACCCTGACGGCGGCCATGCCGATGACGCGTATCCATCACGCATCACGTGCCTTTCTCCAGAAGCGTCATCGGACTCGGGGCATCATTGTTCCGTCAAGCCCCCCTGCACATCCAAAGCCTCCTGGGAAAAAATGGGAAGTTGTCCCTCGACTCGCACCGCCCAACAAACGACCGGCCCTCGGCTTTGTCCTGCTGTTTGGACCTCTGTACGGGCCTTTGTTCCGTCCTCTGCCAGCTTCTCCACGCCCTTGGCATTATTCGTCGACGCGCCCATTGCTTTGAGCCAGTGCCCGGTGCCTCGCAGACCGAAAGCCCCAACGAGCGCCCAGGCCTAATCCCTAGCCGTCTGCCGCGCCTACTTCGCATTCCTCTCCCTGTTTGCGCGTCTTCACCGCCGCGTCGCCTCAACTCGCCCACCATAAGCTACATTTTGGCGTCTGATTTCCTTGGCTCTATTGCCGATCAACTTAGCGGCCCCTTCTCTACCTGGCTGCGACACGCGCCCAAGTCTCTTCTTGGGGGGGGGGAAAAATGGCTGAACCTCAACCCGACATCCAAAGCATTCTAGCAGCGCTGGGTGAGATTCCTTTCGTCTCCGACCTCGAATACTCAGGCTCATCTTCACTCGCAGCCTCTCAGCGACCGCCGCCCTCTGCCCCGAGCCACACACCCCCTAGTGCTCCTGGCCATGGCTATCCCACGCCAGCCACGTCGACGCAGCCAGGTGGCTACCAGCCGCCGCCCCCTTCCGCCGCCGCCCCTCCCTATGGTGCCCCAGCCCACGCCCTTCCGGTGCCTGCGACTAGCGGAAATGTCGACTTGAGCGCCATTCGGCCTGTAACTTCAGGTACCATGAGCTTCGACGACGTCGGTTCCAAGGCCAGATCTTTCGCCTCTGACAAGGTTGCGTCGTCCTGCGACCGGCCGCTTGTATACGGTGGTGATGTTAGAAACAACGATCGATCGTACCGTCGGTCAAGGTCCCGATCTCCTCGAGCCGAGTACAATAGGGACGAGCGCGGCGGTGGTCACACTCGGGAATACGGACGCGAACGCTCATACTCACCCCCTCCTCGCGGCCGCCCCTTCTCGCCTCGAGGGGGCAATGGCCGGCAAAGATCACCGTTACGAGGAGCCGACGATAACTCTGAGACGATTCAGATCGAGTCCAGCCTCGTCGGATTGATTATCGGTCGACAGGGCGAGAATCTCCGCCGCATAGAGACCGACTCCAAATGTCGCGTCCAGTTCCTGGCAGCCACGGATGGCGTTCCCTTCAGGCAGTGCAGAATCTCCGGTCCGCGTCAACGCCGCGCCGAGGTCAAGACCGCCATCAACCGTATCATCGATGATAGCGGAATGGGTGCATTGAACCGACCGCAGGAAAAGCCCAAAGATCAGAATCGTGGTGGCGCAGCGACGACACTGCGAGACGGCGAGGACCACATGCAGATTATGGTGCCGGATCGGACGGTGGGACTCATCATCGGTCGTGGGGGGGAGACGATTCGTGATCTGCAGGAAAGGTCGGGCTGTCACATCAACATCGTGGGAGAGTCGAAGAGCGTCAACGGCTTGCGGCCCGTCAACTTGATTGGGACGGTCGAGGCGGCGACTCGAGCCAAGGACTTCATCATGGAGATCGTCGACAGCGACACCCGAGGCGACGGCCCCGCTGTCAAGAAGGCCCCCGCCGCCGGCCGAGCTGAGGCGCCGCCAAGGGATATGGGCGGAGGCGGGCAGGATAAGGCCAACGACGTCATCTACGTTCCCTCCGATGCAGTGGGCATGATAATCGGCAAGGGAGGGGAGACGATACGCGATATGCAGAACAGTACCGGGTGCAAGATCAACGTGGCCCAGTCGTCCGGGTCCGGCGAGGTGCAGCGGGAGATTGGATTGATCGGGACACGCGATAGTATCATTCGCGCCAAGCAGGCCATCGACGAGAAGGTGGATGCCGTGGTATGTCTTCCATCTACTAGGGGCCGCCCCTCGGAGCCGGAGTTGACGACGACTTTGAAGAGACAGAAGAGTGGCGGAGGCGGCGGCGGCGGAGGCAGCGGAGGCCGGAGCCGCGTCCAGCCTGAGGCGGACCGAGCTGCCTACTCGCAGCACCCGTCCATTAACCAGGCACCGCAGGCAGCGTGCGATTCCTCTGATCCCTACGCCCAATGTGAGTTGCCCGCCCTCTCCGCCGGCCCTGTCTGTACTGACGCAGCCTTCCAGATGGCGGATACCAAAACTACGTGGCGCTCTGGTACCAGTCATTGATGTACCAGCAGCAGCAGCAACAAGGCGGACAAGGACCGTCGGCCGGAGCGCCAGCCCCGGGAGCCCAGTGACCCCCTCTCCCGTCGTGAGATGACCGGGTGACAATGACGGAGCCCGGTTTGCAGTCCAGGCGGACCGAGCATCCATCCGAGATGCCTTGACTTTGACTGATGTTGCCTCGTGGCGCAAGCCCACCCACCGCATGACGTCTTGATGGTGACCACGAATGTACAGCAAATGTGGCTACTCTCCCCCCCTCCCCCCTTTCCCCCCCCCCTTTTGTCTCTTGTCGCCCTTTCTTCCCCAGGATGAGAGGCCGTCTTTGCCGTTGATGATCGTATACCCCGCCTCTTCTACGCTGTCCGCATGAATAAGCGCCAACCAACCAAGACTGACTGACTGACTGACTGACGTTTGACGTGCCTGACGCGCTGCCTCTACCCTCCACAATTGCTCGTCAGTGGTTGTCTCGGTGATGGACCGGGGACATGCCGACGTCCGCAGTGGGCGTTGCTGTACGTCTCCGTCATGCCATTCCGCAGCCGTATGAATGGGCTTTTGATGATGCGACGATGCGAGGGGACCGTGATGCTATGGAAAGAAAAGCATGGTATCGCTCAGTCGTTGCAGCCCAGGCTCGCATGTTTATTCACTACTTATACTAATACTATCACGAGGAAGTAGCTACAGAGGAGACGGAGCCGAAAAGAAGCTGTTTGTGAAGCGTGTACGATGGCAAAGGCATTTCTTACTCAAAAAAAGTGCGTCCCATGACCGTGCCTTGGCTCAGTGCTTGGAGAATGATTGGCGCCCAGACTCGGGTACGCGCGTTACGAGGGTGATGCTGGTGAGAATGAAGACTTTTAGCCAGACTGTGCGCTCCTCGGACTTCCGAAAGAGCGAGAGGCAGGATGGACAGTGGCCTGCCACGAGAAACGAGCAAAATTATGTCAACTGCCCGTAAAAATCACAAGCGAAAGTACATCCGCGTGCTCGTTTCGCCTGACAAGTCACTGGAACAGGAACAGGGGAACCGACTCCGTGCGCATATTGATGCTGCACACAGTATTTCACCGTTTTCTCTCCCCTCTCTTTCCACACGTCCTCGTGCGTCTGCATCTGCATCTGCGAGACCTCCCCCCCCCCACCCCCCCCCTGCCACCTAATACCGTCTCGCTGACACTTTTGTTCTCTCATCCTCATTACAAGCTGTAGCAAATCCTCGACCCTTTTTACCCTTCTACTGCCTCAGAATCAACCGATCAGACTCTACCTCCTACAGGCACGAATCTCTGACGACGAGCCCACATACGTTGAAAAACGAGCGACAGAGCCGCGGACAGGAAAAAAAAACATACAGCAAAAACGACGAAAACAAAAAGCAAGACCAGCAACTCCTCGCCGTGTCGTTGGAGCGTCGGGCGCGCAAACTTTTTAATCAGCCGTTGACTTGACCTGTACCGTCGGACCTCGTACATGCGAAACCATCTCGTGCAGCGGCATTTCGGGGCGCGTGGTGCGAGAGCGCTGTCACCAGCATCGCCAAGCACTTGCCGGCCATAGCCCTCTCTCTCCCGGCTCCCAGACATGACTGGCGCCTCGCCATCGCATCCTCGTCGCACTCATCCGGCCGCAGCTCCTCTTCGCCGTTGCTCTCTACCTCACTCGCAGCAGACGTCTCTGTCCGACGCTCCTCTGCTGGTTAGAATCACAACAGTCGGGGACGGCTGTCTCACGTACGGACCCACCCGACGTCTCTGACATATCTTTGTCTTGTCTTGGTCTTGTCTCGTCGCCTACCATGTGCCGGTTAGTCATCTTCAGCGGCGCCTGCACGCGCTGCGGCGAGGAGCAGACATGGGAGCACCTCTCGCAGCAGCTCTCGTGTCTCGAGGCCAAGAACAACGACGCCTTTGGCGAGTGTGAGAGGGGCGTCTATTCCGAACAGCATCAGTTCGACCAAGAGTGCGACCGTTGCGCTGAGGAAGACGAGGGTCTTGGCGACGTCGAAGACGAGGAGTTGATCTTCACCTCGGCCTCGAAACGGCCCGCCGAGTCTGACGGGACCGAAGGCGAGCACAAGAAGCAAAAACAGTCAAGATGAAGCGACATCGTGGCGTCGCCAAGCACCGGATTAGTTCGCGACACAGTACATATGGGAGTTGGAGATGGAGGCGCAAAAAGGGGAAGTCAGGGAAAGACGGATCCCCGACCTCCTCGGCTCCCCTGTCTTACGGCATGGCTAAGGCGTCGGACGGCGAATTTGTTGACAGACGAGTAAAAGAAGGACAGAAGGAGAAATCAGAAAGTCCCGGCCGCGCACACCTATCGAAAGCACTCCTCTGTGTATACGATACAGCCGATGAGGCACTGGCCTGCCGTACGTATATATACCACGAGCGTGCGCACCCTGTACACGAAGACATCAGCTCGTTGCCTCCCACAACTGTCGCACAACGGCTCAGTATCGCGCGGCATGAACCCTGGCCGGGGCCACGAGTGTGCCGCCGTCGCCAGTTTCGATGTGGGCCGGCGGCCACGACCAGCAGGAAAGCATCGTTATGAGCGAGCGGTGGATTTGGTGCTAGTGCAAGTATCCCGAGCGCGGATTGAGCAGCAGGACGAACCTCACGAGCCAGGGAAGAGGCGCTTGCGATGACGGACAGCGAACGAGCAAGATGGGCGACGACAGCAACAGCGCCCGATGCTGGGTGGACAGGTCTGGGATGGAATGCAAGAGCTTTTGGAGTTGCCGTTGGGAGTATCGCGTCACTCGGAGCATCTTGCGGAAGATGGACCGTGCCTACCTAGGTTCACGGGGCCGGGGCCGGGACCGATTCTCCGGCTTGACCCCCGAGCGGAGGCGGGGCAACTCGGATCGGAGGCCGGGCGGACCCAAAAGGTAGGGGTACCGAGAGAAAGAGACACAAGACTCAAAACGAGAAGCGACCACCAAGATGGTCAGATCACAGGTCTCGAGAAAGTATCCAGCAGCCAGGATAAGCCCGCTCTCTCGCCCCGAGGCAAACACATCCTGTGCGACGACTCTCAACCTCCGACCCCAACAAGCTCAACCGGCCGGTTTGAAGAAGCGATCGAACCCCCGTCTCTCTGGTGTAGCCGTCGACGGTCTGACGAGCATCATCTCGGCAACGGTCGTGGAGCGCGCGTTTGCTCGGAGCCCATTTCGCTTGCCTGGCCGCTTTGGTGCGTTGCCGATGGATGCCGCGTTGACTGAGGCGCCGGATGAGCTGATGAGGGGCCCGGCTGCTTGCCTGACTTCTTCCGCTCGACGGGGACGAGGCAAACTGGACGGTATCGTGGCTGGGCGCATGGGGTTCGCGCTTCTGTCGTCCGGGGGGGGGGGGGGGGGGGGAGGCAGCATAAACTGTGCTGGCCTTCGCGTCGTGGTTTCTGCTCGTTGTCTTTCTGGTTCTCGTCTCCTGACTCAAGGTAGAAGAGAGGGCGGTCTTCCTTTGCCTGCTTCATTCTTCCTTGCTCTTGCTGTGTTGGGCTTGTGGTTTCTGCTTGTCTGTATCGTCTCCTGACTCGAGATAGAAGGAAGAGAAGGCCGTTTCTTTGCACCTCCTATTCACCGGATTTCCCTCAACATCGGCATCATGAAGGCGACCCGCTCGCTGCTGGCCCTCTTCGGAGGGGGCCTCGCCCTGACGCGGGCCATGCCAGAGGAAGCAGTCGACTTCTCCAAGCCCGTTGGGGGGCTCAAGCTGCAGCAGATCAAAGCCACCCGAGCGGCGACGCCTGACCGGACGGCCGCTCACTTCTCACGTCTCCAGCACGTCCGGAACAGCCACAACGAGCACCCTTCGACTCTCAGCCGTGCTCTGACCCTCCGGACTCCCCCTTCGCGGCACGAGAACAGCTACCAGAACATTACTCGGGCGGGCATCTACTCGACGCAGTACGCCATCGACTGTGGCTGGGACGGCACGCCGGTATGGCTTCTCCTCGACACGGGCAGCGCCGACACGTGGGCTGTCCGATCCGACTACTACTGCGAAGACGGCCTGGGCGGCCAGGTCGGCTGCGGCTTCGGCTGGCCACTCATCGAAGACTTTGCCGGAGGCGCCATCGAGGATCTACACTTTTCGCTGCGCTACGGCTCGGGCGAGAAGGTCCGAGGGCCGATGGGATACAGCGACCTGACGTGCGGTGGCATCCTGGTGGCGGAGCAACAGGTCGGGCTGGCAAACTACACGTACTGGCATGGGAATAACCTGACGGTCGGCATCCTGGGGCTCGCCTACCCGTCCATCACGAGCGCCTATTACGGCGACTTTGGCACAGAGGCTCCCTGGAACGCCATCTCCTACACGCCTTTTCTGACGAGCGCCATCGTCCAGGGCGCCATGGATCCCGTCTTCAGCGTGGCCCTCATCAAGAACTCGTCCGAGGGCATCCTTGCTTGGGGCGGCTTGCCGCCGCTGGACTGGCGGCGGGGGAAGTCTGCGACGACGGACCTGATAATCGTGAGTTGATTTGGGAAAGACAGGAGCTTAATATGGGGGAAACCGCTTGATAGCGAGCAGCTTGACATCTGGCTGACATGGCATTCAGGCCAACCTCATCGACCAGGCCGAGACGTCGTGGCGATACTCGTTCTACACCATCATCCCGGACGGTATCAAATGGGGCCAAACGACGGACACGACCAAGTTTCCGTATATTGTGGACACGGGTACGACGATGAATTATCTTCCACCTCGTGCGTTCTCCCCTTTGCCCCTCCCCTCCCTCGAGGGGGAACCTTGGAGGCTAAGACGAAGGTGACCAGCCATCGCCGAGGCCGTCGCCAATGCCTTCCAGCCACGGGCCGTCTACCTGTACCAGTGGGGGTCGTACTTCGCGCCGTGCCACGCGGTGCCGCCGGCCTTTTCCATCATCATCTCGGGCGTCGAGTTCTCCATCAGTGCGGCCGATCTCATGTATCAGGACTTGAAGGATCCGTTGACGGGCTACTGCGCCGTGGCCATTGCCAGTGGGGGGTCCGGGCCGTATATTCTCGGCGACGTGTTTCTGCAGAACGTCGTGGCCGTCTTTGACGTGGGCGCGGCGCAGATGCGCTTCTACTCGCGGTGAGGGGTGAGGAGGAAGGACCGAGGTGGCTACGGGCAGTGAGTAGGCAGGTAGGAAGATGTGGGATAGTAGCTAAGTAAAGGCATTTGTCTCTCGGCAACAGGCGTGCCAAGGCTTTTGATTCGATGCCCTATTGTTTTGTTTTTGTGTCTTGACTCGGTCGGAGCCGAGGAATGGCTGGCTGGCCGGCCTCCTTACATAACACATAATGCATGAAGCTGTCGAGCTTAGGTAGCTTAGCTTAGGTTGTTCCGGCACGAGCCTCTGTGTGTGTGTGTGTGCGTGGTACTGGCTACCTCGGCTTCCCCCGGGCATCGACGTGGGCTTTGGGTCAGTGTATGGTCATGACAGCGGGCGGCGATACCCACGCGGGGCCCCCCGCTCACAATATATGACTCGTACCGGGTACGCGGCACACTCCAAGTCACCACCCCTAAGCACTTCACCCAATGCAGAGTCAACAACAACTTCCACCAAGGGGAGGGAGGGCACAAAAGAAATCCCCGTTCCTTCCCTCTCAGGAGCAACAACTTTTTTCACACCACTCAATCCATAATCCTCGTCGTCGTCGTCGTCGTCGTCGTCGGATGCGCCGCCTAAACAGACCATCGTCGACCTCGTTCCCCGTCTTTGCTCGACGATGACGAGGGGAGTCGCGGCCGGGCCGCCCACGCCGTCGGGGTCGCCTCTGGGCCGTACCAGGGGCAACACCTGGAGCTTCAGCAAGGTGAGGCTCACGAGAGATAATGTTCAATCCAATGATGGGATGGGTACTCTTCCACAGTTGCTACCGGGGTCGGTGCCTCGGCGCATTACCTCCTCTGCCAAGGCCGCAGCTATCCATCCCATGCACATGCAATCCATGATGCTTTCTGAACAGCCAGGCTGTGTACGTGCCACTACTGTACATGCACTACAGTGGCTGCACACCCCGCTGCTAGGCCCGTCAGTAGCCATCGGCTTAGCGCCCGTTGGTGGCTTCTCCCTACCCACCTCCCCCCCCCC